>JASTWP010002518.1:0-41352 GCA_030770255.1 Temnothorax ravouxi | reverse complement strand
TTCTTTATGGCCTGCGAAAGTCATTCCTCTCTTCCAGTTTTCCTTTACTTTCATTCCATTTCCACTCTTTACTATCTACCCATATTCTTTGGTAACCGACCGTGATTTTCTTTCCTGTCTCTCTCATTTTCCCTACCTTCTCTCTTATCTCTTTTTGTATTTGCCTTTCTTTTTGGTGAGGTCGTCATCCATATAACATTCATACTTCCTTCCGAGTTCCTTTCTTTTCATCATTATTTCCCTTTTGCTTTCCCAACTTTTACATCTCAACATTCTCATTTTCATGTCTCCGTAACCAATTTCTTGTACCCCTTCGATGCCTCCATTCGTTTCGTTTATTTCTTCTATCAGCTTCTCTATTCTCTCTTTTCTCTCCTTAACATCTCCTGTTTTCTTTTCTTTCACAATTATGTTATTTTTCCTACTTCTTCTTTCCGCCATCTCTAAACTTCTTTCTATCTCCTTCATCTTTCCTACTAACTCCCCTTCCTCATGTATTTCCGAGCCTGTCACGTCTATTTTCCCACCTTTTCTTCCAGTTTTTTCATTCTTTCTTCCAGAGCCTTTCTTTGCTTCTCCCATATCTCCTCTCTCTTCTTAAATTCCTCCTTCAGTCCTCTAATCTCATTTTTTATTTCCTCTTTATCTTTCTTTCTTTCTTTCTCTTGTTCCTCTTTGTCCTTCTTTCTTTCTATTCCTGTTCCTCTATCTTCCTTAATATCTTATTGAGAAGCTCTTCGGATTCCATCTTTCCTTTTCTCTCTTTTTTTTTTATTTTTGCTGGCGGTGATCTATTGATCCTCCTTGCCTCGTTAAATTTCTCTATAATTTCTTTTTCTGCTCTAGCCGTTTCTTCTTCTTCGTCTTTTCTTTTCCTTTTCTGTAGGAGATCTTTAACCGTTCCTAGGCTGTCCGCTCTTCCTCTTTTAGCTAGCTCCTCCGCCTTTGTTGGCCTACCTCTTGCTTTCTTCTCACCTTCGCCTTCCCTCTTCTCCATCCGCCTCTTTTACCCTCACCTATCCCTCCTACTCGTTATATATCCTATGGTTGAAATCACTTTTGGTAGTTATCCCCTCTATGTCCGACTTCGTCTATGCTCACTTGCTCGTCGCTGCTTCCCGTTCTATCGGCTCTCTATATTACCTATCTTCTATGCTTCAACCGTCACCACTCTCCTGTCACTTTCCTTACCTTTTCTCCTATTTATCGTCTCCACCCCTACTCGATTATATCACCTCCACCTTCCGGCTCCTCCACTTCCCCTATTCTGCTGCTCCTGTCCTCTCCAACTCCCTCCAATCGTCCCTTCGTCTCAATCTATCACTCTATCACACGCACACTTGTCTCTCTCTACGTTCCGGAACCGGAAGTCCATCAATTTTTTTTTCTTATTTACTGTTATATTTTTTTTTAATTTTTATAAAGTATTTACTTCATTTTCGCTATCATCATCATCTTCCTCATCATTTTTGTTTATTCCTGGGCTTTCGATTAGTAGTTCTTTTGTTTCGGGGAAAAAAGTTTTGTGACATTGTTGTGAAATATTCCTGAGGCTAGAAATATAAGAATCAAACAAGATAAAAAAAATATGTAACAAATCGATATTCGTTTGCTCTCGAACATTTTCTAGTGTTGTTTTCCCTAAATCGTTTAAAATCCTTGTTTCTAGCTTCTTGTGCCTCGATCTTCAGAAAATTTTCCAATTGGCACAACAAAACTTTTAATTATTTCCGATCCATGAATTAAAATCTTATGTACGGTTGCGGACATGTAATACCAAACGTACAATTCGACATACAGTTTTGCTGTATCTGCAGTGTATTGAGCAAATTTGGTTGCATTTATATTACAGCCAGATGCCATTGCTTGCAATATTACAGCAAATCTTTTAATTAGATTTTCGTCTAATCGTGTAATTTCTGCCGTTATCGTTGGATTTTCGAAGAATTTGCGAGCTGTATTGCCGTCATTACTCGTGACTGCTCCTTGCCTTACAATATCAACGTTGAGTCCCATTTTATCTCTAAATTCTCTTTGAATCCTTTCTTTTTCATTCTTTTTCTTCTCTTTATTTTCGTCAGACTTGACATTCCAGGATTTAAATGATAAATTGTACGCAATGTGCAGAAGGCATTCAAATGAGCGAATTCGGGCGTGTAATATCGACATGCCGTACTTGTAATAATCCTTACATGCATTTTTTTTATAAATATTTTGTAATTGATTCATTTCAGTTGGCTTTGCATTACAAATATAGCATGTCATTGATGACTTGTTTTCGCAAATGGCATTGACAACCTTTCCATCTATCATACTTAGAATTAAATGATGTTTTACGGTGACTTCTGTAGTGTCAATGCAACATTTAGAAGTATTAAGCTCCTCGATTTCCTTCTGTATGGCAGATATTTCATTTTTAATAAGTACCGCGCTTTCTTTTATAAATTGAAATTTAACAGGCCTACAATAATTAGTTGACGATGGTGTAGTATTTTCCCAAACTGTACATCCAGTATCTTCATTAATCAACTCGAGAGGAACAATATTGATCATAAATATACCCGCATCATCGTCGGACGAATTTTCAAATCTTTGCTTGTATTGTGCTTGGCCTGAAGCTCCATCGCATCCCCATTTGGTTTTAAGAATAAAATTGCCTGGCTCTGCAATTTTTAGAGGCATAGATTGAAAAATTCTTTTAATCGTGTGATCCAGTAAATCCTGTAATTTTATTTTTGCAAAGGAATCGGTTACGGTTATTGCATTTTTTTCTGGATAACAATCAAGTTTAGCGTTTTTAATTTGATAATACGATGGATATAAACTAGAATTGCGTGCAATCGCTCCGAATCGAAGAGTGCCGTATTGATGTTTACTTAATTTGCCATCAATGCAAAGAGCCAAAGCTTTTTCTTTTGGGTAAGGTTCTACTTCCGTTGCTGGATGTTCACAATAATTTCGGATGCGTTGCAACTCATCAGGATCGGCAGTACTAATATATTCCAGTATTTTGGAAGCATTAATATTTCCTTCCGATCTCAGCTTCATTTTGGTCGCGTACATTAAAACTTCACTGGAATAATTCTGAAACGGATCAACGCGTCTTCTTTTTTGCCTATCTGTGCAATCGTCAAAAGATTTTTCTTTGCGACCTTTGCGAGTTTGTCGTTTCGTAAGTTCTGTTTGTTTTTCTACATTTTCCGATTGATTTTCATCGTTGGCGTTGGTACGTTTAGTGAGAAATTTAAATTCATTATTTAACCAACTGCAATATTTCTTTTCAAAGAATTTTTTATTATGATGACATGTAGTTAATCGAGTTTTTAAGCGTCTAATAAAAGCAAGTATTTGTGCTTCGTATGTACATTGTTTTTTTTCTATAATATCAAGGCCAGCAGCCGATAATATTTTAGTTACAATCGCTCGTGGGTCATTGAAATTACCTTCATTTTGAAAAAAAAAATTGTACAAATCTTTATTCTTTTTGAATTGTTCCATTCTGATTTTTAATAAGGTACAGTGCTTAAAATAATACGTATTTGAAACAAAATTAATATATAAAAAAATGTGAAAGATTGAAATGATAGATTGAAACAATTATAAGTAATAAAAATAAGAACAAATTTCTTAAAAGGTGATCTCAATTTTTCTAAATATGCTTTTACAAAAGAAGCTCGCATCAGCTTGACGCAGCGTAAAGCAGTTTTATTTTTTGGGATAATATCCACAATGCAGGCAGTTTCGCGATAGGGTCTAGCGAGAGTTAAGTCGAACGCATTCTATGTAGCGCCTCTTGCTTGCCGCGCGCGCGACCCAGTCTATATGTCTGCGCTTACGCGAGTTCTCCCCACTCTTGCGCGTTACACTCTGCTAGACCCACGCGCAAGCGTGGGAGAAGTCTCAAGTGGGGAGAACTCGCGTAAGCGCAGACATATAGACCAGTGGTGCAAGATCTAGCCCTCTAGCACCATCGGTGCTCTTGGAGTGGGGATGGGCAGAGATGCCAACTTTACGTTTCAGAAACGCAGCCGAGCGCTTCGGCTGTCTTCGGCCGCAGCTTCGAGCGTCAGCGGTAGAAGAGGATAGACACAGATCTGCTGTCTTCTTCTTTTCTCTCGAGCTATGGCTATTGGCTATGCGATTTCAGATCTCGTGAATGACGAGTTGACGAGGCGACGCGCGACGCGTTCCGCGTTTCTGTTACGTTGCTTCCGTAATGCTCTTTTAAATGCTAGATTTTACAGATGTATTTTTCAATAACTCTCGTCAGGCGCTAAATGTATCTCAGATATATTAAAATAATACTTTTATAACTTCTTCATATGTTTAATATAAATATCTTTCCAATAATTTCTAATAATTGTATATAATTATTACATTAGACATGTATAAAATATTTTTCCTTATACAATAAGAGAATAAATATAATTTAACAAATAATATATATAAATCTTGTAACATATTTAAGAACATAAATACATATTTATGTATTTATGTTCTTAAATGTGTTACAAGATTTATTTTGGTCGTAATTATATTAATGTTAGTTATATTAACTTATATTAATATAAGTTTACTATATGATATGATACATATTATTATATCATACATATTAATGACGGACAGAAATGAATAATATTAAAGACATAATAATACATTGTAATAATACTGTGTGTGTGTGTGTGTGTGTGTGTGTGTGTGTGTGTGTGTGTGTGTGTGTGTGTGTGTGTGTGTGTGTGTGTGTGTGTGTGTGTGTGTGTGTGTGTGTGTGTGTGTGTGTGTGTGTGTGTGTGTGTGTGTGTGTGTGTGTGTGTGTGTGTGTGTGTGTGTGTATGTATATTCAGAGCCGAATTTAGTTGCATATGCCGGGCCGATTCCCGAGGCGACGCCTCCTATACCCCCACTTTGTACCAATTGGTACATGTAATATGTATATATAATGTATGTGAGGTACAAGAGGGTGGCAGTGTGGTCTTGTGGTAAAGCGCCAGACTCGTAATCCCGAGGACCCGGGTTCGAGTCCACCTGACCACAGGAATTTTTATATTCCAAACTGCACCCCCCGCACGAGTGGGGCTCGTGCGGAGAAACTGGGCTATCTTTCGGAGGAGAAATGGATGGTGGTCTTTTCATTTATCATCTTTTCTACATCCGCGATCAGCTTTGTGTTGGTCTTGTTCAGAAATTCTTTCGGATGTAGGAAAAATTAAATTAAATTAAATTAAATTTGAAATTCGCCAAGTGATTCAGAAAGAAGTTGGCATCCTATATACGCATCTCGCCACTTAATGGCACTGTGCATGAGAAATTAAATTTGAAATTGGTCGTCAAGCTTGGGGAGCTTGGGAGTTTTTTTTTTATAATTTAATAATTTAATAAAAACGCCGCTTGTTGAAGTATAAAAAATTAAAAAAAAAAAACTCTCAAGCTCCCCAAGCTTGACGACCAATTTCAAATTTAATTTCTGAACAAGACCAACACAAAGCTGATCGCGGATGTAGAAAAGATGATAAATGAAAAGACCACCATCCATTTCTCCTCCGAAAGATAGCCCAGTTTCTCCGCACGAGCCCCACTCGTGCGGGGGGTGCAGTTTGGAATATAAAAATTCCTGTGGTCAGGTGGGCTCGAACCCGGGTCCTCGGGATTACGAATCTGGCGCTTTACCACAAGATCACACTGCCACCCTCTTGTACCTCACATACATTACATATACATATTACATGTACAAATTGTTACAAAATGGGGGTATAGAAAGCGTCACCTCGGGAATCGGCCCGAAATGTGCAACTAAATTCCGGCTCTGATGTATATATATATATATATATATATATATATATGTCGTAGGCTTATAGAAAAATCAGCCCGTTAGCTAAAATCCTAGAAACTTAGCTAAACGCCGGCCAATAGAGTAATGAACCGTGAATTAGTGTAATAGCCTAGTAAATTCAGCTTCTTAGGCTAAAAGCCGGCTGTTAGCCTAACGGCCTGACACGCTTTGGGCAGTTAGAAAAATGATCATTGGATAGCATTGCGAATGTGAACAAAACATTTTAAAAGATACGGAGAGTTCAAACACAATATACAACAAGGTCATAACGGCTGTACCTATATGTAATTATACTTTTAATATTTGTTATGGCTTACATGTCCTTGTTTTTAATGTCGACTCTTGAGATCAGTTCACTTTGAATTCAAGTGGCAAAAGGAGCTCGCTTCTCATTCTTAATTATTTATCGAATCTCTGCATGACTACACTGAGGGAAAAATATTGTAGAATTAACAAAACAATTTTGTTGATTTTTCAATTTATTGATTCAATTATTTATTTTATTAAATTAAGTACACGTCTATTATTTGAACAAAATGAAATAATTGAATTCTGAAAATAGTATCATACAAAATCATTTTTTTTTTTAAGTTAATGATCAATTTTGTTAACTCAATAAAATAATTTTGTTGAACCAAGAGCATTAACGTTTTTAAAAATAGTGAATTTATTCAAAGAAATATTTAGTTAATGTTATATTATGTATAATTGATAGTATAAAATATTTAGTTAAAAAGAACAAATCAATATAGTCAACAAGCAAAATAGTCAAAAGAACAAAAAGAACAAAATATTTTGTACAAATATTTTGTTAAGCCAATCAAATCATCTGCTTGGCAACATACAATCTTCCGGTTTTATTAAATCAACAAAATTTAAAAAAAAAATTATTTTTTTCAGTGTACCGATTATTATTGTATATCACCAACATTGTCCTTCCTGACATATTTCTCACCTTGAGAGAAGCTGCTGCAAAGCAGTCAGCAAGTGGTGGTCAGGGGTATAAAAAATGCAATTGTAAAATAGCCAAGAATCAGTGTCAGACGAACAGGTGTGCTTGCTTTAAAGCAAAGATTTTGTGCAACTCTCGTTGCCACATGAGCTCTACTTGTATCGATAAATAATAACGTATGTAATAACGTGTATGTGTAATTAAATGTTTTATTCACATTCGCAATGCTATCCAATGATCATTTTTCTAACTGCCCAAAGCGTGTCAGGCCGTTAGGCTAACAGCCGGCTTTTAGCCTAAGAAGCTGAATTTACTAGGCTATTACACTAATTCACGGTTCATTACTCTATTGGCCGGCGTTTAGCTAAGTTTCTAGGATTTTAGCTAACGGGCTGATTTTTCTATAAGCCTACGACATATATATATATATATATATATATATATATATATATATATATATATATATGTATATATATGTCTTACAAATAATTGCTATTGCAAATATAAAAATGCGTTTTTTGCTGTGAAATTAGAATTTGCGTGTTATTTGCGTATATTAAATATATAATGTATAATTTAGTATTATTAAAAGTGGTCTTCCACGCTACCCATGAGGTGCCACTAATAAAGCGCGTTAGGTTTTTTTACGTGGACCTTCGCCTGTAGCCCTATCATACCACATTTTAATATATTGAAAATTTCGGTATGCTTGGTATGCTTAAGAAGATATGATGTCCAACACACAAGGTGTATCCGACAGTTTTTTTACACATGTATTTTTTATAGATTTGATGTCCAACACACAGGGTGTGTCCGACAGTTTTTTACATATGTATTTTTTATAGATTTGATGTCCAACACACAGGGTGTGTCCGACAGTTTTTTTACACATGTATTTTTTATAGATTTGATGTCCAACACACAGGGTGTGTCTGACAGTTTTTTTACACATGTATTTTTTATAGATTTGATGTCCAACACACAGGGTGTGTCCGACAGTTTTTTACACATGTATTTTATATAGATTTGATGTCCAACACACAGGGTGTGTTCGACAGTTTTTTTACACATGTATTTTTTATAGATTTGATGTCCAACACACAGGGTGTGTCCGACAGTTTTTTACACATGTATTTTATATAGATTTGATGTCCAACACACAGGGTGTGTCCGACAGTTTTTTACATATGTATTTTTTATAGATTTGATGTCCAACACACAGGGTGTGTCCGACAGTTTTTTTACACATGTATTTTTTATAGATTTGATGTCTAACACGCCCAATAAATATAAATGTAGCACTTACATAGTATAGATGTAATTGCTATAAACTGTTTAATAGGCAGTGTTTGACAGATTTTTAAAACATCTATTATTTATAGATGTAGTGAATATTATCCCTGTAACAATGTATATAATAATGCCTATAAAATAAATTTTATTTTAAGGCATTGTGTTATATTCTATCATACAGTAGACGAGCAGGGACTAGTAATTTCATTTTCATCTGCAGCATATAATGTTAAATTACTTTTTTGTTTTCTGGGATTTGCAGCATATAATTTGTCCGCTGACATTAAAGATAAATGTTCTTTGGTAATTGTTATGTCTGCAGCAGATTCCTTTCTCGCTTTCAATGCTGATTTAACAACACAAGAAGCATTGACACTAGCAGACGAAAGTTTATTTCGTTTTTTTGTTTTTAAATCTGGCAAAATAGAAAAAACTCTTTCTGCCTCAGCATTTGAATTTGGCATCGATCTAACTGCATTTAAAAGAGACTTCAAATTGGGATACTGATGAGAACATTGAAAAATTTGTTTCCACATATCATCAAAATTTAGTCTTGCAAGATTATCTTTTTCTATTTCTGTAATATCTTGATATAAAGCAAACCATTCTTTCTTCAAACCGTTGTCATCAAATTCACCAATAGTTTGAGCAACAGAAGAGACATCATTAAACGAAGTTTCTCTGTTAACATCACGTAAAGCTGTTTCCGATTCGAAAGCTTTTAATTTAGATAAAAATTTGTCGTTAATTGGCAATCTTTTGCAAATATCTTGGGCAGTAGTTATGTAAAATTTTAAACAATTTTCCCGAACATTTACAACTACATCTATATGCCCTTGTATGACTATTTGATTAAGATAATTTTCACATTCAGGTCCTAAATTTATTTCATTTAAGGATTTTTGATTTTCTTTGTTACAAAAATTGAAATTATTATTTACATTATTTAAAACGTTCGATTTTATAAAATGTTTACAGATTATAATTAGGAACTGAAGTGATTTTGGCTGTAATAATTGAATTCTTGTTTCGTTACTTTGGAAGAATGCATTAAAAGAATTAAAAAAATTTAAAATATATTTTAAAAATAATAAGTATGCTTTTACATCAAGATTTTGCATTACAGATAATAAATATTCGCCAGACTTTGTCTTTTCACTCGTTACTATTTCTCTTAAAAAAAGCTCAATAGTACTCCAAAATTCAATAAGTCTCTCAATACATGAATGGCGAGAAAGCCATCGTGTATCGGCCAACTTTAAAATTTTGCAGTTTCTTTTCTGAAAACACTCAATAAATTCTTTAAAAGTAGCAGTTCGTTTTGGGCTATTGCTAATATAATTTGGTAGTTTCTTTACAAATTCCTCACAATACTCTGGAATTTTACTACATGCAGTATGTGCAACTAACGCAGCGGAATGGCATGGGCATGGTAATGTTAATAATTTCGTACACTTTTCTTCAAGTTTTTTTTTAAAGGATACATGTTTGCCCAACATAACGGATGCATTGTCGCTTGACAAAGCTACAATATTTGAATATGGAATTTGTAATTCCAACATTTCATTGTTAAATGCTTCAAATAATTTTTCCGCGCTACTATTTCTCGCATCAATATTAATTAATTTAACTAGTTGTGAGCGAGTATCTAATGTTGTAGGCTCGACATATCGAACAAGAAATGTCATCCATTTCTCATTTGAAATGTCCGACGTTTCATCAATAAAAATACAAAATTTTGTATTTTGAATAATTTTAACAATACGATCCGTTTCAATTGGACACAACACATTAGAAACAATTTTTTGACATTTAGTCCGACTCATTGTCATGTTTGGCAATATTTTAGAATCTTTTATTACTTTTTGAAAAAATGTGAGATTTTCTTCTGCAGTTTGATACGGAAGGTTTTTTTCAGTAATAAAGGCAGCATATTTAATTTCTGTCGTCCTTTTTTTGCTCCTCGTACGACAACAGTGATTCATTGATTGCACTGACATTTTCGTCCCTTTTTTTTTCATCTTTTTTTTGATTAGCAATTGTTGAATGCCTAACGGATTCTGCATGACGATAGATATGACACAACTTGGCAATTATATATCTTTCACAAAAAGAGCAAAAACATAATTTTTTATCATGTGATGCCTCACGCAACCATGGTTGGAATTGCTCAATTTCTAACCATTGTTGTCGAAATGTTTGTACATCATAAGTGTTTTTTTTCAAGACAGTATTATTGTCAATTACAGTATCATTATTTGATACTTCAGGTGTGGATTTTTTAACGTTATTTATGTGACACGCAGAATCCGCATGTCTTGCAATACGCGTGTTGCAAGAAAAATCTTTTTTACATATTATGCAATGAAATAAACTATCATTAAGAGGAACTTTCCGTATCCAACTTTTACATTTATCATCGTTAAGCCAAGCTTCTGAAAAGCTTCGCTTACATTTCTTTGTTGATAAATCGCTCATTTTAATGTCTATGTATGTATATATATATGTATATAAAATATATATTATATATAAAAACTTACACAGTCTGTTTCAGCTTCTTGCAATGATATTGATTGCAAGATTTTAATTCAATAAGCGTGATTATTCCGCTTTTGACACTATGTCGAAGTGAAGACGCAGCTCACTTATACACGGATGCTTCGAGCGCACACGTATATACTTTCTTTCTGAGAGCGTGTATCTGTAAGTTCGTCAACTATTTTTCTGGTGAGCCGCGTCTCCGCGTTTTATAAGAAAAGAAACTAGAAACAATGTACAACGCGCAACGCGATTGTTCACGCGTGGCGGCGCGGCGTGGACCACGAAGCGAACGATTTCCATTATTTTGGTTTCGACATGCAAGAGGAGACCATGGCAAACAATTCGTCCCGTAAGTAATCATTATATTTCAATGTTTCTGTCTACTGTCAAGCCACGTTATAGTATAATTAATACCACAAACTTGTTATTGTTGTATGTTAATAAAATATAATAATTGAACAATGAAAATTGAACAATGTAAGTATAACATGTTATACAGGGTATTCCTTTTATGTAACATTGTGTTTGCTGCGTGAAGATTTATATTGAAGATGGTTTGATAATAGGCAAAAGCATTTTTATAATTTTGTTCATAGCTTTGAGATATATATATTAATTGTTGATTATCCAATTATTTGTACAGAAAACCCAACGAAGCCAAAGTCACAAGTGGCAATAATTTTAGAGGAAATGCAGCGAAAGCTGGATTTCCTTTACCAGCAGCAGCAGCAGCAGCAGCTTGTTCCAATGGAACAGGAGCAGCAGCAGGAGCAGGAGCAGGAGCAGGAGCAGCAGCAGCAGCAGCAGCAGCAACAGCAACAACAGCAGCAGCAGCCGCTGCCAGTTAATGGAGGTACAATATTTAATTAAAAATAAATAAATTAGCGTTTTTGTCTAATAGAACTTTCCTTAATATTGCTTCATCTTGATCATTTTATTATGTGACAAAATATTATTTATAAGTTTATAAACAATGTATAATATATAATAATATTAATTAATATGTATATTATTTTATTTATTAATAATGTTTATTTACATTTATTTTTTAGGAAAACGGAAAAGAGGAGCGGGTAAAGCTCGCGCCAGGTGGTACCAGCAACGGGGTGGCCGAGGTGGTAGAGGTGGCCAAGGTGACCGAGGTGGCCGAGGTGGCCGAGGTGGCCGGGGTGGCCAAGGTAGCTGGGGTGGCCAAGGTAGCTGGGGTGGTCGAGGTGGCTGGGGTGGTCGGGGTGGCTGGGGTGGTCGGGGTGGCCGGGGTGGCCGGCGTGGCCGGGGTGGCCATACATATAATTTATACATTAATTATTAAAAAATAAAAAAAGATTTATATATTGCTTTTATTTTTTTCTTAAATCCTTTTCCTAACACTACATTCTATATATACAAGGTGTTATCCTAAAACGGTTTGTATCTGTTATGATTTTTTATTAATAATGTAAATTATTATAACTCAACATCATATCTTCTTAAGCATACCAAGCATACCGAAATTTGCAATATATTAAAATGTGGTATGATAGGGCTACAGGCGAAGGTCCACGTAAAAAAACCTAACGCGCTTTATTAGTGGCACCTCATGGGTAGTGTGGAAGACCACTTTTAATCATAATAAATTATACTATTATGTTTAGTATACGCAAATAACACGCAAATTCTAATTTCACAGCAGAAAATGCATTTTTTAAATTTGCAATAGCAATTATTTGTAAGACACATATATATATACTATTATTACAATGTAATATTATGTGTCTTTAATATTATTTATTTTTGTCCGTCATTAATATGTATGATATAATAATATGTATCATATAATAATATGTATTAGCTAGTAAACTTATATTAATGTAAGTTAACTACGACCAAAATAAATCTTGTAACATATTTAAGAACATAAATACATAAATATGTTCTTAAATATGTTACAAGATTTATGCATATATTATTTGTTAAATTATATTTATTCTCTTATTTTATAAGGAAAAATATTTTATGCATGTCTAATGTAATTATATACAATTATTGGGAATTATTGGGAAGATATTTATATTAAACATATGAAGAAGTTAGAAAAGTATTATTTTAATATATCTAAGATACATTTAGCGACTGACGAGAGTTATTGAAAAATACATCTGTACATTCACGAGATCCGAAATCGCATAGCCAATAGCCATAGCTCGAGAAAGAAGAAGAAGACAACAGATCTGTCTATCCTCTTCTACCGCTGACGCGCTCGAAGCTGGCCGAAGCCAGCCGAAGCGCTCGGCTGCGTTTCTGAAACGTAAAGTTGGCATCTCTGCCCATCCCCACTCCAAGAGCACCGATGGTGCTAGAGGGCTAGATCTTGCACCACTGATATAGACTGGGTCGCGCGCGCGGCAAGCAAGAGGCGCTACATAGAATGCGTTCGACTTAACTCTCGCTAGACCCTATCGCGAAACTGCCTGCATTGTGGATATTATCCCAAAAAATAAAACTGCTTTACGCTGCGTCAAGCTGATGCGAGCTTCTTTTGTAAAAGCATATTTAGAAAAATTGAGATCACCTTTTAAGAAATTTGTTCTTATTTTTATTACTTATAATTGTTTCAATCTATCATTTCAATCTTTCACATTTTTTTATATATTAATTTTGTTTCAAATACGTATTATTTTAAGCACTGTACCTTATTAAAAATCAGAATGGAACAATTCAAAAAGAATAAAGATTTGTACAATTTTTTTTTTCAAAATGAAGGTAATTTCAATGACCCACGAGCGATTGTAACTAAAATATTATCGGCTGCTGGCCTTGATATTATAGAAAAAAAACAATGTACATACGAAGCACAAATACTTGCTTTTATTAGACGCTTAAAAACTCGATTAACTACATGTCATCATAATAAAAAATTCTTTGAAAAGAAATATTGCAGTTGTTTAAATAATGAATTTAAATTTCTCACTAAACGTACCAACGCCAAGCGATGAAAATCAATCGGAAAATGTAGAAAAACAAACAGAACTTACGAAACGACAAACTCGCAAAGGTCGCAAAGAAAAATCTTTTGACGATTGCACAGATAGGCAAAAAAGAAGACGCGTTGATCCGTTTCAGAATTATTCCAGTGAAGTTTTAATGTACGCGACCAAAATGAAGCTGAGATCGGAAGGAAATATTAATGCTTCCAAAATACTGGAATATATTAGTACTGCCGATCCTGATGAGTTGCAACGCATCCGAAATTATTGTGAACATCCAGCAACGGAAGTAGAACCTTACCCAAAAGAAAAAGCTTTGGCTCTTTGCATTGATGGCAAATTAAGTAAACATCAATACGGCACTCTTCGATTCGGAGCGATTGCACGCAATTCTAGTTTATATCCATCGTATTATCAAATTAAAAACGCTAAACTTGATTGTTATCCAGAAAAAAATGCAATAACCGTAACCGATTCCTTTGCAAAAATAAAATTACAGGATTTACTGGATCACACGATTAAAAGAATTTTTCAATCTATGCCTCTAAAAATTGCAGAGCCAGGCAATTTTATTCTTAAAACCAAATGGGGATGCGATGGAGCTTCAGGCCAAGCACAATACAAGCAAAGATTTGAAAATTCGTCCGACGATGATGCGGGTATATTTATGATCAATATTGTTCCTCTCGAGTTGATTAATGAAGATACTGGATGTACAGTTTGGGAAAATACTACACCATCGTCAACTAATTATTGTAGGCCTGTTAAATTTCAATTTATAAAAGAAAGCGCGGTACTTATTAAAAATGAAATATCTGCCATACAGAAGGAAATCGAGGAGCTTAATACTTCTAAATGTTGCATTGACACTACAGAAGTCACCGTAAAACATCATTTAATTCTAAGTATGATAGATGGAAAGGTTGTCAATGCCATTTGCGAAAACAAGTCATCAATGACATGCTATATTTGTAATGCAAAGCCAACTGAAATGAATCAATTACAAAATATTTATTTAAAAAATGCATGTAAGGATTATTACAAGTACGGCATGTCGATATTACACGCCCGAATTCGCTCATTTGAATGCCTTCTGCACATTGCGTACAATTTATCATTTAAATAAATTCTGGAATGTCAAGTCTGACGAAAATAAAGAAAAAAAAAGAATAAAAAAGAAAGGATTCAAAGAGAATTTAGAGATAAAATGGGACTCAACGTTGATATTGTAAGGCAAGGAGCAGTCACGAGTAATGACGGCAATACAGCTCGCAAATTCTTCGAAAATCCAACGATAACGGCAGAAATTACACGATTAGACGAAAATCTAATTAAAAGATTTGCTGTAATATTGCAAGCAATGGCATCTGGCTGTAATATAAATGCAACCAAATTTGCTCAATACACTGCAGATACAGCAAAACTGTATGTCGAATTGTACGTTTGGTATTACATGTCCGCAACCGTACATAAGATTTTAATTCATGGATCGGAAATAATTAAAAGTTTTGTTGTGCCAATTGGAAAACTTTCTGAAGAAGCACAAAAAGCTAAAAACAAGGATTTTAAACGATTTAGGGAAAACAACACTAGAAAATGTTCGAGAGAGCAAACGAATATCGATTTGTTACATATTCTTCTTATCTCGTCTAATCCTTATATTTCTAGCCTCAGGAATATCTCACAACGATGTCACAAAACTTTTTTCCCCGAAACAAAAGAACTACTAATCGAAAGCCCAGGAATAAACAGAAATGATGAGAAAGATGATGATGATATAGCGAAAATGAAGTAAATACTTTATAAAAATTAAAAAGAAATAGAACAGTAAATAAGAAAAAAAATTAAAAATAATAAAAATAATAAAAAAATAAAAAAGGGAAAAGTGTAAAAAAAATTAAAAAAAAATGTAAAAAAAAGAACCATTTTTATAAATATTCAACTAGTTTAACATTTCAGATGTGCTATGTTGGATCCGCCATTTTCAAATGTTACAAATAAGCAAAAAAACGAAATTAGTAACCCAAAAAACCCCTAATTATAAGTTTTTAATACAAATGTTATATAGAACTGTGATTTGCAACCGCCATATTGGATCCGCCATTTTGAATTTGTTCAAATAAACCACAAAATTGGAATCAGCGACCTCAAAAATCCGTGTATACCAATTTACAAGTAATTTTCTCGAAAAGACAAAAAGTTATTGAATTATGTCCGCTAATTTGGCGTTTCGGCCCACTGTGCGGCGTGCGCTTCGAGCTGCTCACCGACATCAACATGGTGCTGTTCGTGGAACGCGGGATACGCGGCGGCCTCAGTCAATGCTCGCACAGGTACGCGCGAGCCAACAACAGGCACGTACCGACGTACGACTCGTCCCAGCCCACTACGTATCTCATGTATTATGACGTGAACAATCTCTACGGCTGGGCTATGAGCGAATCGCTGCCGTACGCGAATTTTCAGTGGCTCGACGATCCTGAAAATTTCGACGTGACGACCGTGCCGACGGACAGCGACGTCGGTTATATTCTGGAGGTGGATCTCGAGTATCCGCCGCACCTGCACGACGCCCACGCGGACCTGCCGTTGTGCCCAACGCGCGACAAACCGCCCGGTAAGCGGCAGGAGAAATTGCTCGCTACTCTCTACGACAAATCGCGCTACGTGACGCACTATCGAAACCTGCAGCAATGCCTGCGACTAGGTTTGCGTCTGACGCGCGTTCGTCGCGTTCTGCGATTCGCCCAGTCGCCGTGGCTTCGCGGCTACATCGAGCTGAACACTAGGCTTAGGACGCGCGCGAGCAACGAGTTCGAACGGAATATGTACAAACTGATGAACAATGCCGTCTTCGGCAAGACGATGGAGAACGTGCGCGATCACGTGGACGTGCGCCTCGTGACGCGATGGGACGGGAGATACGGCGCGGAGGCGATGATCGCCAGGCCGAACTTTCACAGTAGAAGCGTCTTCTCGGAGAATCTGGTCGCGATCGAGCTGCGAAGGCTCGAGGTAAATCTCAACAAACCGGTCTACGTGGGTATGTGTATTCTCGAGATATCCAAGACGCGTCTCTACGAGTTTCACTACGACTACATGGTGCCGCTCTATCGCGACCGGTGTCGAATTCTTTACACGGATACGGACAGTCTGATCTATTCGTTTGAGTGCGAAAACGCGTACGAGCGTATGAGGCGCGACATAGACAGGTTCGACACGAGCGATTACGCGGAGAATAACGCGCACGGTATGCCGCGCGTCAACAAGAAAGTGCCCAGTTTGATGAAGGACGAGAACAACGGCGCGATCATGACGGAGTTCGTGGGCCTTAGAGCGAAGATGTACACCTACAAGGTACTCGGACGCGACGACACCAAGAGAATAAAGGGTGTTAAAAGAAACGTAGTCGCGAAGAGGATCACGTTCGAGGATTACGTTGCGTGCCTGCGGAACGCGCGCGAGCTGAAGACGCGCCAGTCGTGCATACGCTCGACGTTGCACGAGGTTTTCACCGTGTCGGAGCAAAAACTAGCTCTCAGTCCGCACGACGACAAGCGATACGTGACGCTGAACGGCGAGGAAACGCTTCCGTGGGGACACTACGGAATACCGTTGTAAAGAAATAATATCACAAGCTTTCCGAAATTATTTTATCGTAAAATCAATAGTACGTAAGAAACAAACCAATGAATGTGTAAACTTTTATTAATAATAAAGTACATCGCGTTATGCGCGTCTACGAATGTCTGATTATTTCCGTTACAATACAGACGCCTTATCTATCCACGAATTGTGCGAACTGTCCATTCCTAACCACTTCACGTATGCTCGATTGCCCCGCTTACGCAGGACTTTTTCCACGAGATAGACGTCGGGATTGGAGACGCGCAGCAACTCGTGTTCGTAGAATCCTCCGGCTATCGCTTCTCCGCGAACGTCTTTCAACAGATACGTGACGGGATTGGTTCTTTGCACTTTAGCTATGCGAAAGATCTCGGTGGTCCAATTGGGAGTGTAGCCCTTTTCGAAGATCGTTTTGAATTTGCTCACTCGCACCGGATCGTCGATTCGAAATCTCGCCGGCGCGGCGATCTTCGCGCGACTGTACACCGTGCGCAGCAGCTTTTCGGCGACGGTGGGCGTCACGTCCGCCGGGCGCATTCCGATCGTTCTGTGTCTGCGGCGATTGTAATTCGACAAGAGGCTCGGCAGCGAGTCGATCTATCTGTACGATCCCTGGAGGGTGAAGAGCTTCCACATGTCGTTTTTCAATGTGCGATTGAATCTCTCCACCACCGACGCTTTCATCACCGAATACGTGGAGTAGTGATTCACCTTGCGCGCGTCGAGGATTTTGCGCACGTCGGCGTTGTAGAATTCCTTTCCTTTGTCCGTTTGCTGATTTCTGGGGTATCGCGCGTCCTCGCGAAAGATCTTTCGCAGAGCCGTTGCGACCTCCTTTCCGCTCTTGGTTTTGAGCGGGATCGCCTAGGCGTACTTGCTCAGCACGTCGATGACCGTCAGAATGTAATTGTGACCCGCGTTCTGGCGCGAATAGGGACGCATCTCCACCACGTCGGCCTGCCACAGGTCGTCGTAACCGCGCACCACGACGCGGCGTCAAGGAAAGTTTTTGCGCGCCGGCGCGTGCAGTTCCTCCACGAGTCTCCGTTTTTCCACGCTCATTGCTTGAGATGGTTTAGAATACTTTGAATTCGAACGATCTCAGCGTCGTGCTTGTCCACGGTATTTTTCACATTCACGAACTTGTTTTTAAATTCGTTTATCGTATTTCCCAAAGTTTTTCCGAGCTCTGTGATCGAAAAATTGATCTGTACAATCATCTCTTCGATCAAAACGCTTTTGATCCGTTCGATCGCGCTCTACGTAGCTCCTGTTCGTCGCGTCGGTGTCGACCTCCGGCGCGGCCACCCGTCGTATCTTGCGCTCTCCCGCGTCGTAGGAATTTTCGTGTAGACGGAGCGCGTTGTTTCGCAACGTCGCGATTTCCTGTCTTAAACCTTGGGTCACGTTTGTCACGATGACGTCTTTGAAGTTTTCATCGGCGGTACTCCTCTTGATCTCCTCGCGCATCGGGTTCTTCAACCGTTTGATCGCGCCTTCTACGTAGCTTTTGTTCGCCGCGTCGGCGCCGTCTTCCGGCGCGGCTACGGCTTCTATCCTGAGCCCTCTCGCGGTGTAAGTGCTGTGAATAGTGAGATCGTGAACAGTGCGAAGCGTGTCTTTGAACAACTTCTTGATATCCTTTTGTATCTGCTCGATCGCGATACTACGAGTTATTCTCTCATCTATAAGTTTGCTTTTGATCCGTTCGATCGCGCCGTCTACGTAGCTCCTGTTCGTCGCGTCGCCGGTGAGACAGACGATCGACGATTCGTCAAAATACCGGGTGAAAATCGGAATCCATTTGCGCCAATAACTCGTCAAAATCAATAAACATAGATCATCACCCACGCGTATCGTTATTCTTTCATGCATTATTTCATTGTAGCAATACGTCCGTTGCGATCGGCGATCGGCGATTCCGATTTTGCGACGGATCAGATATCTCGTTACGTCGATCCGCCGCGGATCCTCGTTCTTCCAGAGGAGCGGTTCGCTGATTCTCACGATTGGTTTCTTTTCTCTCACCCAGATCCAATTTTTACAAAGTTCTACGTACTCGTCGCTCATACCGCGTTAAAAATAAAAAAACAACGGTAACTTATTCCCGTTCCGATCCGTTCGCGTCACTCGCTCTCTCGATACATCTGCCCGTCCGCGTCTCCGTTTGCCGCGCCGTCGCGCGCCAGTTCAATTTATACCCGTTCGTTATCTCCTCGACGAAGGATGTACCCGCTGAAAATATACTCGCTTTTCCCGGAAAACCGACAACCGCTCGCCACATCCTCCGAAGAAAACAAAGGGAGGAAACGACGAGAGCGACCTTTGAACGTTCGTCCGTCCGCGTCGCCGTTCGCCAGCGCCGCAGCGCCGATTCTATTCACAGTCGAGTATCGGACGCGGTACTTCCGGAGAGGGAACGGCCGATCGCCGCGTCCTCCCCGAAAAAATTAGAAGAATCAGTTTGCGCGCGACGACCGACGGACGCGCTCGACGACGCTCCCGCCCCCGTCTTCGGCGGAACGCGCGATTTCACCGTCCTCTATCGGTAACGCTCCTAACCTCCGACAAGTCGCGGGGGGTTGGGGGGCGCGGGGGAACTGGGCGAGGAAAAGCGCGCTCGACCAATCGCCGACCTCCTTTCCGTTGGTCCAACGGAAAGGCGAGGCGCGATTGGTCGAGCGCGCGCCCCCTCGCCCAGTTCCCCCGCGCCCCCCAACCCCCCACGACCGGCCTGAGGCTAGAAGTATATATTGCTATCCTACTGTCGGGAAGTATTAAAAATTGATAAAACTGTAGATTTTTGTGACCCTAAAAACATACTAAATTCGCAACTTCGACATTTTTCTACCGGCGCCGTCATCTTAAAATAATGACCTTGTTACGTCCAACCCCAGGATTAAGATAAAGAAAACTGGGAAGCGAAGGAAAGGCTAACCAGAGGGGTAGGGGTAAGGAAGGACGCAACCAGATACTTACAAATATCGCTCGCAGGTACACGCTCTGAGGCGCGTGGCGCGAGCCGAACGCACTTTCGATGGCTCAGGAAGGGTCAACGTCCGTAGAGACGGTAGGACTCCTTCCGTGAGCGGTGCGATCGTCGGTCTTCTTTTGAGTCAGGGAATTCAATCCCTTTAACTCGGGATCGGACCTCGTGTGACTTTAAGAGGGAGATAAGGGTGAGGTCTTAAATTAAAGAATAAACGGAGATGTCATTAGCATAAGTATTTGTTTTTATTCGACATGAAGAAAATGTTAATTGGTATAAAGTTTATATGATTTGATACAAAAAAAAGGATGTAATCTAGTATAAGAGAAATAAAATTAACAATAAATGAGAATCCGGGGGAAAATAAAATCGAATACATTTAATGGTGTAAATATCGCACATGACGTAAGGTGTGTGTTATTAAATTAAATCAAAACATACAAAAATCGGATGTCTAATTGTCGAAACATATTAAGTAATAAACAAATTAAATTTATTTTGACATATTTTGGGGGTTAATCTAATCATCTAGTGTAATAACCTCGGGATCAATTACTTCCTCGAGGGTGACTGTGGAAGGGTGGAATATGTTAGAAAGAAGGTTTATAGGAATCAGGTACGGGAATTCATGATCGGGAAAATAGACAGGGATGGCGTCGTGGGGGTCTACGGTATCTACTAAGGAATGGAGTCCGACTAAGTCGAAATCGTAGGGGCCGAGTGTGAAGGTATTAAGAGGAAGGGGATCTGTGAGTTGGAGAAAATGAGCCGAGAGATTTCTGGAAAAGTGGTGGGGAGGGGGGTCTCGGGTGGACTCTTCGGGAACCGAGGGATATGCGGGGGACGGAGTTCTCGGAGGATACGAAGCCTCGTCCAGACGATCCTGACACCGCGGGGAAGAAAAAGGGGGCACCTCTTCGATAAATTCCACGGTCGAGGTATCCGAGACCGCGGGAGAGGAGAACTCCTCGCGAGCGAGCGGAGAATACGATCGCTCAGGGCTTAAGTGGGAGGAGGGTGCGGGGGAGGGGGAATCGGGAAAGTTCTCCGGGACGGACCGGGGAATACGATGGTTCGAGGAGAGGTGAAGAGTCCGGGGTGTCGGGAAATACCCGATAAGAAAGGGGACGAGAGGGGGGCGAACCAGGGGGTAGTTCACGGGGCGGCGAGGGTGGTTCCTCCGGGTGAGCGGGCGGAGGCGGTGGAGTGGCGAGTCGCGGAGGACCGGGGTTATTTCCTTCTCGGCGGAACTCTAATGCGTGTTTTCTTAGGTTCCTTCGTCTCCGCTCGTTCCGTCGATTCCGCGCGTGCTTCGCGGCGTTTCGTGACTTCTTACCGCGCGAATCCACTACAAGTAACGGAGAGAGATGATTACTCCGAGTCCGCCGATAAAATCAGCTAACTCAGAAGCAGTGAAGGAGATTACTTCGAGTCCGCCGATAAAATCAGCTAACTCAGAAACAATGGAGGAGATTACTTCGAGTCCGCCGATAAAATCAGCTAACTCAGAAGCAGGAGATGACTCTGAGTCCGCCGATAAAATCAGCTAACTCAGAGGTAGGAGATGACTTCGAGTCCGCTGATAAAATCAGCTAACTCAGAAGCAATGGAGAGGGAAGATTACTCTGAGTCCGCCGATAAAATCAGCTAACTCAGAAATAACAGGGGTAAGAGATTACTCCGAGTCCGCCGGTAAAAGCAGCTAACTCAGAAGTAATGGAGAAATCAAAGAGGGTTTGAAGGAATGTGTGCCCGGGAGACTTCCGGAACGCGAGAATGTATCGAAAATAAAAAAAAAAGAAGGGAAAGTAGTATCTGTTTATATGCGTAGGACTTACTACTTGATGAATCGTTGAGTTCAAATGGACCTTGGTCGCAGGATGAGTCGAACTGAGTGAGGTGTTGGCAGATTTCGTCCTTTTCCCCTTTTTTTTGGGCACTGATTCTAGGAGTGGAATCGTGACTCGAAAACGGAAGAGATCACGATTGTAAGGCACGAGGCTAAGACTTAATAAGCTTGAGAACACCCAACAAGTTGAGAGCGAGTCCCGCAATGTCGGGACTTATATAGGGAACTTCCAGGAATGGAAGGGGTGGATTTCGTTGTGGGAGGTGTCTGGTTTTCGTTTTTGGGGACCTCTGGTTGGCGGGATGTTTCTAATTTTTATCTGGAGGATTTCTTATTGGGCGAGACGTTTCTCACCCAAGGGCCAGATCTTAAGTTTTCGCCTATCCTAGAAAGCTAGAGACGGTTATCGATTTTTCCGGTTTTCCATTGGTGAGTCCCCTCGTAAGGCCCCCACTGTCTTATCGGGAGTGCAATCCAGCGATTCTTCCAGTGACTCATTTGTTTTCGACTATCGCCGATTCTCTTTTATTAGGGTCCCTTAATTTATCCCGCGACCCTGTTCCAATGTTGACAGACGATGCATATCCTTCTAATCTTAATTGTAGTCCTATCACAAACAGAAACCTCCCCCACGTGCCCTTAGATTCCTAAAACCACGTTTCAGATTTCGTCTCTGTTTGTCGGACATTGCGCGGGTAGTTTTGGCATAGGCGCATGATGCAATAAAGATCCCAAGTAAACTCCATTTGGGAATTAACCCCCCTTTTTGGCGCGTCGTGTCGCCGGGTTATAGTTATGGACCAAACTAACTTAATAAAATTCCAACCGCGTATGCCTCGTCTGTCAATATTCCGTCACCTGGAAGGTTGCTTTTTAGTTGCCCAAACAAATAGCTAGCTGATATAAAAAAAAATGTGAGGAGATCAAGGCTCACTCGCCGATCGATAACCGTCCGTACTCGATTATTTATCCTTACTCTAAAAGATATCTTAAGTGCTTAATAGGAATTTCCGCGGAAAAAGGGAAATCGTGAAGTTCTCAGGACGTAACAACCTCGAAAACCGGTTTTTTGCAAATATCTTGTTTCCACTGAAATTTAGAGCAAAAATATTTGATACAAAGTTGCAAAACACAAAATTTCCTACAACTTTTGTTGCAAACACTCTGTTCTCAGATAAATATTTCACAAGTTATAGCAGAGAAAAGCAGAGAACTTTTTTACAATTTGTAAAAATGCTGGATTTTCCCTGGATTTGAGAGATTATTATTATTATTATATTATTATTATCTCATTATATATGTAAATACGTATAATATATCATTAGTATATTATATTATGTATACATATATACACACACATAGTACTTTTGGTCCATTTTAAATTAGCGCCATTTGTAGTAAATATTTTACAGAAAAACGAGCCTAAAAGCAATTAAAAGCTGAGTGTTTAAGCTTTAAAATGTTTTTTTAAACGTCGCTCTGCGATTATTTTTCACAAAGATACGTAATTAAATGACGTAAATTTACCTAATAGACCTTGCGACCGCATGCGGACGCATCGCAGGCCCTGTCGATCAAATCACCGCGGCTGGTTATCGAGCGCGTTAGCCAGCATGCAATCGAGTTCTTCACCCGCTCTATGTCGACCGTAGGTAACCCGAGGGATAAAGTAGCTGCGCAGGTACCGGAGCAGATATCACCGGTGAGTCAGTCACCACAGTTACCGGCCGACGGTAACACCGCGACAATCGGCACGGGCGAGCCAACGGCTCAGCCGATAGAAGCGGAGGAGGCGATTCCAGGGGCGGAAGCGCTCCAGGGCGCGGTAAGTGTCCTTGAACAGGATCTATGGCTCACGCCTAGTTCCGTAGCCGACGAAGAGACGGCCGAACGAGTACCGACCGAGTAGGATGAACCCGCGGTGGAGGACGCGGCCAACCGGCAGCTCGGGTAGAGGAGCATCAAACGCGACACGCGCTCCGAGGATGAGGGAGAATAAGTCTCCTTTGCTGTCCCATCCGGCGCGTATAGAATAAGTTAGTTGTAAGCATAGCGTTAAGTCCGTTCTTTATATATCGAGCCGTTGCTCAGTCTAGTTAGTTTGTTTACAGTTTTCATTTCTTTTCACACCACGAGCCTATAGGCCGCAATTTTGTTTTCGTGGAAAGCGCACAAGCGCGACAGGCTAGCGGCCACACACAATCTTCGATAGATTGTGCCGGGATAAAGAAGGGTGACACGTGTCCCGAGAAAACGCGAACCGCGATAAATTCGGCAGTTCTAGTCAATAGTAACGAGCGTCAGCGACGCGAGAAACAATTACTGCCAATCGCCAACCCGTAGGGTAAAGGGTTAAGAAAATGGCGGACCACGCCACGTGTCCCGAGAAAACGCGAACGACGCGCATTTAGGGATGACTAGTCAGTAGTAACGTGCCTACGCGACGCCAGGAGCGGTTACTTCTAGTCAGCAGACCACTAGGGTCATAGGTTAGCAAAATGGCGGACCACGCCATATTGTCCCCGAAAAACGGAAACTACACGCGATACGTAGGAAATAGCGATCGGTGCAGAGTTCCTGACGCGTATTAAGCAATTACCTCCGGTCGCCATGTCGACCAGGTCGCCCGTTCACGAGTTAGCGAACCACGCCGGAAAACGCGTAAATCGCAATAAAAGGGTCCGGTGCACGATAAGCATCACCTGGTACACGCGTTAGTCGAAACCGCATCCCGATACGACGCCCGGATCAAAAGATACGGGGACGTCCGCGATCTCGGAACCTGGGGATCTTCCACAGGAAAATCTCCCGGAATATAGTCTACCAGGTCACGTAGATGGTGCAACGAGGGTCGACGTCAAGGGCCGCCCGATCAAAGCATACCCGGACATCTTCTCCAGGGAAGTCGTCCGGAAACGCTCATATCATAAGGGGAAATGACCCGCGCATAGGTCGGCGTCGACGGCGCGAGCCATTTTCGGAAGGTGGAAAACCACTACCTCGTTGCCAGGTAGCATTAAATTAAGGCGTAGCAACTGGAATTTTCCATATAAACTGCAACCCGATTTCCTTCGGTCTCGCTAGCCGAAGGGGCGCGGCTGCAAATTAATCGTCGTACAACCAGACGATAGCTCAAAGAGGCCGACAATATTAAATCTCTTACCGTGGTTTTTGGTATCTCGGATCTGAGCCGATACCTTCTTTTATTGGGCGCCAGGTGCGATTATAGACGCGCACCACGTCTCGACGATGTTCGTTCGCCCGGCCTCGGCGCAAATTCAGGGCGTAGTTCCGCGTTTTAGAGGTGGAGGTGGAGAGGGGACGTAACGCAATCGCCACAAATAAAGTCCAGTAAATAAACAGTAACAATCAAGTATATTTAATAGAAAGAATCAGATCAAGGCGAGGATTCACGGCCTGATATCGCTCAGGTGACCGGTAGCAACGCGGCGGCCGCAACGGCGGCAAGTGCCCGCGCCAGGGACGTGACTCTCACGCCCGCGAGACTCCCTTTCTCGAAGGCGTGCAACAGTCTCGATCCGATAAACTCCGTAATCTCACTACGCCCAGCGCAATAATCCCGACTCGATATACTTTTGACTCCGGTAACAGTCTCGATTCACATATATTACACGAAAGACAGGCCCGCCGGTGCACGTCACCGTACCGCAGCGCTCACGAATTCTCCCCCGAGCGAGCTCGACGATACTTGCTTGCATCCGCGACACAAAATATCCGCGAAGCTCTCGGCCGCTCGAGACGCACGATACTTCTCCGCGCACGGCAAACACCCGCGCGCCCGAAGGCGCAACGCGACAATATTACTCACGAGTACCGAACACGCCACAATACCAATTCCGAATCTCGAATATACAACACCGAATATACAATCTCGAATACGAACACGAATTGACTGTCGACCGCCAGCGGGGTATCGAGGAGGGCTTTCACTAATATTCTCGGCTACGATCTCGGCCGGCCACGTGCCCGCGACTTCCGGTTAATGGTCGCGGCAAGCTAACCGGCACCCACGACGACGGGAGCCGGTATCCACAATGTACGCGGTATTCTAAACGGTACGATCACTCACTTGCCGGGTCGCGACCGAGATCGAGCCCTTGCCTACGTGGTAGCACCGGAGTGGAGATCTTACAATTCTGCGGCTCGCTGCTGCTCGGCGGTGTCGGGGCGCTCGTCCTGGGGTGGCTCCTCGTCAGCGGCTCGATCGACAGTGAGGAGCGGTCGATTCGGCGGGACCGTGCCGGGCCCCCGCACTCGCGCCCTCAAGCTCGCGGATTTTCCGCCCCGCCGATTGGTCGTGCGTGTCGCCCTGCTCGCGACGCTGCGGACGATTTCCGCCATTTTCCCGCGGCCCGTTTGAATCGGCTGCTGCTGTGTCCGCGGGCCCTTCGCGGTTTCCCGCCCGGCTGGCCAGGCCGCGGCGGCGCCGCTCGGCCCTCTGGGCGCCGTGGGGTGATGTGGGTGGGCCATCCACCCGCGCTGCAGTCGCGGTGGTGCGCCCCTGATCATGCTGCGGCGGGGCCGTGCTGCTGTGCGAGGCATTCCTGGCGCGGAGTCAGCGGCCGGCCCGGCGGCCCGCCCGTCGGTCGACCACTCCGCCGCAAGTCCTCCGAGCGCCCGTCTTTCCCTCGTTGCGACTCTCGTCGTTACAAGTGGTCCTGATCCCACGCTCCGGCACCACCTGTCAACCCTGCGGGACTTAACCTAGAAAAATTAGTTAACGCAAGCGGCCCTTCCCTGACTCGTGCCGAGGCGCCATCCCCGACCTTCCCCTCGGCCGAGCTACCGTCTGGGTGGAGGACGGGACAAATGTCACGTCACAAAACATACGCAAACTCTAGTTAGCGTAAACAAGGTCGTTAACGACGCAGTATGGAAAGTTCCAGAAAAAAGAAAGCGGCCGAGCAGCGAGAGTGCGGGTAAATCCGCGAGGCGGGGAGCCAACGAGAGAAGCGCTCCTCGAGGCAGTCTCTCGCGAGCGATAGAAGCGGTAAGACGTGCCGCTCTGCGGAGTGTCGGATCGTCGCAAAAAGTCCGTGTACGCGCCGAAATCGGTAAAAATGTATCCGAGTAATTAACAACAAATGTGCAACAACGCGTTACCGGCAAACAAATCGTTCGTACGACCGTCGCAACAATAATTACGGGGACAACGGTCATAAGTGCGTGAGTGATGTCGCTCAAAGTCCACGAATCGTTTAAATTTCGTAATTTATTACAATAAGTAATTGTTAACGGGAGTGAAACAACACGCGACCGACAATCAAATTGTTTAAACAAACAACCTTGTGAAAGTTACAGGGTCACCGACCAAGTGCGTACGTGACCAAGTGATGTCGCTCGAAGTCCATAACGCGCATCGAATTCACAAATTATTGTGATCAGTAATTAGTAACGGCGATGAAACAAAGCGCGACCAGCTGTTAGTTTGTTTAAACAAGTGTATTTGCGAAAGTTACGGGGACAACGGCCAAGGTCTTACGTGACGAAGTGATGTCGCACTAAGTCCACGACTCGTTGCGAATTCATGAAATATTATGATTGGTCGGTAGTAACGGCGATGAAACAAGGCGCGACCGACGATTAATTTGTTTAAACATTCAGTATTTCGAAAATTACCGGGACAACGGCGGAAGATATACTGTCGATTCGGGAAGAGGGGCGATGTCGCACTAAGTCCACGATCTCGCTTCGAATTCATCAATTGTTGATATCAGTCGTTAATAATAACGAAGAAACAACACGAAACCACGATACGGATTGTTTAAATAATTTACGCAAGCGGAGATAATGTGCCACCGTAGGATGACTATGCCCACGCCATGGGTGTACGCCATCTCCTTCACTAAGTGATTTTGTGAACAATCAACCACACAAATGAAGAACTGTGAATAAATTTATTTATTTATTTGTCAAATTAAACCAAGTTGCTAAGATTTACTTACCTGCTACTTACCTGTTCCCTCGGCGGATTTCATACAAGTCCCTCGTCCACTTGGTATGCGATGTAAAGCTGGGATCCTGGTGTTCACGACGGCGATGATCCACGAACGGGGCTAACTTGAAAGCAGAGAAATTAGTAGATTTAAGTACCTTTACTTACCTGTCATACCTATGAGATCCATCGATGCCCTTCGTCCACTTTGGTATGCGATGTAAAGCGAGAATCCTGGTGTCCACGACGGCGATGATCCACGGATGGCTGGAACCTGAAAGAAAAGGGAAATTAGTAAAATTGGAAATAAAGACAAATAATACTTACCTTCTCGATTGAGGGTGAAATCGAGTGGCGACCAGTGACCTCAGAGGACATATACGCGTGATCCATAGCCTTCCCACCGCCCGTTCGGTTACAACCTAAAGTACTACGTATATATGTGTGTGTATGTATGTATATATGTATACATAATTGATAATATAATATACTAATGATATATTATACATATTTACATATATAATAATATAATAATACAGGGTCTGTCCGGAAAGTAATGCGTCGCATTTTTTTTGTGACGTGACTATACGTCGCAGTGCGCTCGGACCGGTTGGGAAGAGTAGGGGGAACCCTTAGCTTACCAGCAGTCGGTCGGCAATTGCCTCCGTGCGCTTGAAGGGTTAGGACGGCTTTTTTCGTGAACGTCTACGTAGTAGTCGCGTCAAACTTAGCCAAACCGTCAACACTCAATTTTACAAAGAAGTGCTCCTGAATCACAGAGTCGCCCGCGTCCAAAAGGAGATCCGCGCTTCGTGGAAACTCCATCACGATAACGCACCGGCTCACACAGCCTTTGTTGTCACGGCCTACCTGACCCGGATCGGTGTGAGAACGTTGCCGCAGCCGCCCTACAGTCCCGACCTGGCCCCGGCGGACTTTTTTTTGTTTCCTCGGCTAAAAAGGAACCTAAAAAAAAAGCATCTCGAGTCGGTGGATAACAAGCTACTACGGTGCAAGCTACTACGACGGCTTCCCTGAAGAGCATCCCGATTGAGGAGTTCGTGAAAGCTTATGACGCATGGAAATTGCGCTGGCAAAAATGTATTGATGTAGAAGGGTCATACTTCGAAGAATTTTAAGTTCTTGAACCTATCCGATCAATAAGTTTTTTTTTAATGCGACGCATTACTTTTCGGACAGACCCTGTAATATAATAACACTAATAATCATTCTCTCAAATCCAGGGAAAATCCAGCATTTTTACAAATTGCAAAGAAGCTTTCCGCTTTCCTCTACTATAACTCGTAAACTATTTATCTGAGAAAAAAGTGTTTGCAACAAAAGTTGTAGGAAATTTTGTGCTTTGCAACTTTGTGATGATACTTTTGCTCTTTTTAGTGGAAACGAGATATTCGCAAAAAACTAGTTTTTGAGGTCATTATTTTAAGATGGCGGCGCCGGCGGAAAAATGTCAAGATTGCAAATTTAGTATGTTTTTAGCGTCACAAAAATTTACAGCTTTATCAACTTTTAACATTCCCCGACTTAATTCCATGTAGACCCTTTTTTTTCTTCCGTTGCCTAGACTATAATGTTTTTTAACCTACTGGTTAAAAAAACGTTAACGTTATACTGCATTCTTATCTGAATTCAGTCACAGTCAGTCAGTCGGAGAGCACAGACGTGTTTATTATTGAGTCTAACATATACAAGTTTCGATTGAAGGTTGTACTGGTCTTGGATTTTCGATCTCTCCTGCTTCCTGTTCCTCGCATTGTGGATGGTATGCCGTTTCGCGATAAAGCGGCTATGGATAAAAAGACGTGCAAGGGCTGTGGGGCGACGGTGGCTAAGCCGATTGTTTGTGAGGAGTGTGGCATCGCCTCTCACCCTGGCTGTTTAGCCCAAACGGGCCATCCTCACTCAGGGTGCGTTCGGGGAGCTCGCTATCACGCTACCAACGCTAACGCTATTAACTCCGTTCATGGAGCCATGATAGCGCTAGCGAATGCGAGCTCCATGAACAGCAGTAGCGTATTAGCGTAGCGTTTCGTAGACCCCTGTGCCGCCAAATTTGAAAAGCTGAGTTAATAGATGCTGCTGTATCAATTACTTCTTTAATATTTTCAGGGCAGAAGTTGAGAGTAGTATGTGTGTAAATGAATACGATTCATTCGTAGTAAAACAACTTAAAGAAACTATTTTATGAAACTCATGTTTGCAAAGCACTTCTGGATCCGACTCTTCAAAGTGTTAGAGGTGTTGCTGAATATCTCGCAGACAAGCAGCAATCTCCTGAGGAATTTTTAATATTTAAGTTTATTTATTTAAGTTTTTTAATATTTATAGTTAAGTATAAGTTATATTATTCATATTATTTATATAACTTAATATGTGAAGAAATGTTTAATAAGTAAGAGAGAAAGAAGTCTGATAACTGATGGTTATACAGTGAATTACATTTTATTTTTGTTACGTATGATGGTCACGAATAACATTTTAAGATAAATTTTATTTTCTTTTGTGAAAGAAAAGATATTAGTAATGCTAATAAAGTGATCGTATTTTGAAAACAAGTGCTGAGTATTTATTGTTTGCTATTTTTGTTCATATTATTTATGAAAAGTTAAAATTGAACTTTATTTTAAGTCAGGATAAGGATTTAAAAAAATGTACTAACGCCGCCGTTCGCCGTCGCCGCCGATAGATAAATTATCATCCGCCAATTCCGCCGCCGCTGAAAGAGAAAATTATCGGCCAACTTTGCCGCCGCCAAACTATTTTGCTTCAAACGCCGCAATTCACTACCATTCACTATTGCGCTGTTCATAGAGCCTGTAAACGCTAACGCTATTAATGCACTACCTCGGAAGGAAGAGCGTTGGTAGCGAGCAGTTATGACGTATAACACTACCAGTAATGACGTCACGACAGCGTTTGGTAGCGCTATCATAGAGCTCCGCGAACAGCCAGTAGCACTAGGTAGCGCTAATAGCGTCTCCCCGAACGCACCCTCAGACGGCAGATTTATTTGCTGCCCATCTGACCCGGCTGATCCTTTGGTCGGAAAAATAAGAGCGATAATTCGTGAAGAGTTCGCTAATTTTCGCGATGAAATTGTGAGTACATATCGTGCTGAGATGGAGCGGATGTCTGATGAGATGCAAGGGCTAGCGGGGAGAGTCGCGGAGATTGAGAACACGTTATCATCCGCCTCCCCTTCCATCGATCAGGAGGAATTAATGGAGGAGATTTCCGAGAGGGAGAGAAGATCTTCGAACCTAATTTTTTATAATCTTGATGAGTTAAATTCTCCATCCCCTGGGACCGATGGCGTTTCGAAGGATTTGTTCATGGCTGAGGAAATAATTCGTAAGATACGGCCCCAAAACCCTCCTCATATCAAGATTCGGAGGCTCGGCGCTTTTAAGCAGGGTCACGCAAGACCTTTGCGAGTCTCACTACCATCCAAATCTGACGCCATCGACATTCTGAAGAGGAAGAAGAGTTACTCCGGGCCAGTTGCTATTAAACAGGACTTAACCAAGAAGCAGCGTGATTATTTCGTTTGTGTTAAGAAGCGGTTTGAATCGCTTAAAGACACTGGTGTTACCGATATGACTTTGAAATTTATTAACGGTGTGCCGAAAATTATAAAAGCTCCCACTAATATGCGCCAAAAAAACGCGACTATCACCCTTTAGCGTATTATCAGAATGTGAGGGGTTTAAGGACGAAATTGGCCGATCTGCGGTGTTCAATCAATTCTTCCGTGCTAGATTTTGATTTTATTATTTTTACAGAAACGTGGCTTAATTCTGGTATATCTGATGCTGAGCTGGGCCTAAGTAATTTTAAAATTTTTCGTTGTGACAGAGATGAACATACTAGCATCTACTCGAGGGGCGGTGGTGTTTTAATTGCTGTCCGTAATTGCTTTTCCAGTCGTTGTATTAAAATATCTCCTTCTAACATTGAACATCTCTTTGTTGAAGTAAGGATCGGTTGTCGCGTATTTATTATTGTCGCTGTATATATTCCGCCTAATTCCTCGCCCGATGTTTATGAATCTCACTGTCGTTCCGTGGTGGATGTTTTTTTTTTGTCCTAATGCTAAATTTATTATTCTTGGTGACTTCAACCTGCCAAATATTATCTGGCATCAAAACAATTCATCTCTGAATTATATTGCCAGGGGCGGCTCACAATTAAGACAGGCTGATATCGTCAATGAGTATTTTAGTCTTTGCAATTTTCGACAATTCAATAATATAAGTAATGCGCTGGGGAACGAGCTTGATCTTATTTTTACCTCTCTAGATAATATTCACGTATATGCTTCCCTTGAGCCTTTCCTTCCTTGCGATGCACATCATCCTGCTCTCGAATTTGCCCTGCCGCTTTCCACTGCTGCTCGGCCTTCAAGGAAATTATTCTGCAGACCGTGTTTTAAACGCGCAGATTTTTCAGCAATTGATGCCTATTTAGGTCAGATTGACTGGGACTCTGCCTTTGCTAATATTCCGGTGAATGAGGCCACTGAGCTTCTTCATTTTCACTTGAATTTTGCGATCAATGCTTATGTTCCCTCTTATGTGATTTTCGAATCTACTTATCCAGCATGGTTCACTAAAGAATTAATCTCCCTAATCAGGGCCAAGAAGGCGGCACACTTAAGATATAAATGCACTCACTTTTTCTCTGATTATCTATTTTTCTCACACCTTAGGGCTAGATGTAAATCTCTGTCTGCTGGTCTAATTTTATTGACAGATCTGAACACGCGCTGTCGAATAATACGAATCTTTTCTGGGGCTTTATCAGAAATATCAGATCTTCCGAACCTTGCGCCTCTCAGATTTTACATAATGATCGTTTACTGGAGGATGATGAATCTATTGCGAACTGCTTTGCTGATTATTTTGAATCTGTTTATACTGACAGCGATGTAACCGACGAATACCCTGACTGCAATTTTAACTCAAATCACCCCTTAGATCTTTTATCTCTGGACATATCAATCTCGGATGTGTATAATGAAATTTGTGAGCTTCCATTGAGCTGTTCCGCGGGGATGGATGGCATTCCACCAGTATTACTTAAATCATGTATCTTTATCAGCGTTAAGATTTCTGTGGTTGATCTTTAATAAATCATTAAAGGATGGTACCTTTCCGTCTCTTTGGAAGCAATGTCTCGTCTCTCCGATTTTCAAAGGTGGTGACCGTCAATCAGTTACTAACTATCGTCCTATTTGTAAACAAAGTATTATGCCAAAAATTTTTGATAGGCATCGTTGCTCGAAAACTTGGCTCCCTATGTAAAAATATTATTATAAAAGAACAGCATGGATTTGTACCGGGACGCTCGACGACGACAAATCTTGTTAACTATTACGATTTTTTAACTTCTGCTGTTGAGAGTGGGTCTCAGGTTGACTCAGTTTACACCGATTTTAGAAAAGCCTTTGACTCAGTTAATCGTCCAATTTTAATATGTAAACTTCGATCTCTAGGGTTCGGAGGTTCTCTTTTGCGTTGGATATCCTGCTTCCTATCAAACAGGTCTCAAGTCGTAAAATTTAATAACAGCTTCTCCAGAAGTATAAATGTTTTGTCTGGAGTGCCGCAGGGCTCACATCTTGGTCCTCTTTTATTTGTTTTATTTATTAATGACATAGCTGCTTTTATTAAATTCTGCTTCTTCTTATTGTATGCTGATGACCTTAAATTATACCGTCGGATTGATGGACCCGCTGATGCACTTTTATTACAACATGACTTATTTGAACTTGAGGCTTGGTGTAGGAGGAACTGTCTTCGGCTTAATGTCTCTAAATGTTTTGTCATTCATTTTACTCATAGACGTAACTCATATTTATATAATTATACTCTTGATGGTTTACCTCTCTCAGCAGTGCACGAAGCTCGGGATCTCGGGGTCTTATTCAGTGCGGACTTATCATTTAATACACATATACAATCAATAGTTTCAGCTGCTTATAGAACGCTTGGATTCATCCTCCGATGGGGTAGATTTTTTAAGAATATATCCACGTTAAAAGTATTATACTGTACGTTAGTTCGCCCCAAGTTGGAGTACTGTTCCATAGTCTGGTCTCCGTATTTTAAATGCCATCAGTTATTGATTGAACGTGTGCAGCACAAATTTCTGCGTATGGCTGCTTATCGGCTAGGTAATCCCATGTCAATTACTTGCCATGACTACTGCACTATACTAGATAGATTAAATCTGCTATCGTTAGAAAGTAGAAGACTAATTTTTGACCTTACATTTGTTTTTAAGCTTCTCAATCACTCTACCGATTGTCCGGATTTGTTGGAACGTATTTATTTTAACATCCCGACTAGAGAATTAAGACAGTACTCCATCTTCCATATCGGATATCACCGGACTTTGTATAGCGCTAACTCTTGTGTAAATAGGCTAATAATATCTGCAAGTAATTTTTCCGATAGGGTTGACTTCTTTGGTGGCTCTGTATCTACTTTTAAACTTAAACTTTCTCGTCTACTCATGTAAATGTTCTCCATCTTATGTTGTATAATTTCTAATTTTATTGTATTGTTTTGCTTTGTACGCTAAAGGGTTTACTACCCGTTAATAAAAGTTTATTTATTTATTTATTTATGAATTAGATTTTTTAGTGTAATTCTTGTAGTGTATTTTTTTTACAGATTAGTGTAATTCTTTACCAATTCTAATTAGTGTAATTACAAATATATTTCTATCCCACTATCTCAAAATCTAATTTTATATCATGGTTAATATTGTATCATTTCTATGAAGTCAAATTCTAATGAAAATGACATTATTAATTAAATACATCCTGGATTGATATAGTTTATTAGTAAGTCTTATTTTCATTGTTGCTCAACTAAGGAAAATGTATTCATTTATAATAACTTAATAATTTAATAATAAATTTCCTTTTATTCTCAATTTTTTAATTTTAAACAGGATATTCATTATTAAGCTAAAAGTACTTATATTTATTAAATATTTCATATTATAATTCTCGTTGTATACATTTTATAATAATATAAGCATAATTCGTTTTGTAAAAATTAGTAAAAATAAATAATTCTAGAATAAAAAATCAAAACAAATAAAAAATATATACTAATACCAGTAAAATTTATATTAATGCTCAAGTTAAACAGATTATGAAATAATTTTTGTCTGAAATACTTATATCATAATTTAGAATATAGGTATTCTTTACAAACAGTAAAATATCTTATAATATAAAGCCAAAAATGTTAAAAAACGTTTTAATGTTATAAAAGATTTAGCCAAATAATATTATTCCCAATCAAAACAATTAAAAACAACATTTTTAAATAAATGTAATTAAAAATTTATGTCCTTTCAATGTATATGCAGTAAATATTAAATATAAAAAGTAATAAAATAATTACTCTAGATGTACTTTATATTTATATTCAGTTTACTATTATAAAAACATTTTTGCAATCTGCTTTCACGAAATAGATAGGATTCATAATCTTAGAGCAATTTTTTGATATTTTATAATTTTAGCTAATTGTAAGCACTAATTGTAAGTTATACTGCTATTGGATTTATTAATTATTTTACCTTGTTTTGTTATTTTGATACTATTTTTTATTAAAATTTATATAAAACAAGTATTAATTTTTTTCACTTAAAAATATTTGCAAAAATTATTTGTTTTAAAATACTAGAATTCCTCTAATCAGAGTTTAGCCATATGGTAGCAACTTTTGATTAGTTCGCTATTTCTTGACAAAAGCAAGTAAAACAGAAAGAAAAAAAAATAGAAAAGAGATAAAGAAAGAAATAGAAAGAAAGAGAAAGCATAAATGTATATCCTGCTCTCTCGCACAATTTTGCCAGAACTGCAAGTTAGCTAGACTAGAGGGACTTTATAAAATACGTACCTGAGGATGTACAGTGAGGAGCAGAAATGAGTTCCGTTACCCGGTGAGCTACGGTGCAGAGCGGTGCAGATGAGCGCGCTACCTCTAGGCCGGTTACCGACCTCTTACAGCCGCGGTCGATAAAAGGTTCAAATACAGAACCGCGAACACGTAAAAACGATCAGTCACGCTGTATTGCTCGCGCGTGCATTTGATTAAAAAAACTATTTTAATACAATTTAATACACACAATTAATATTTATTACATACAATATAACAATTATAGGTAATTATGTAATTATAATTGTATTATATATGCATCTGTAACTATTATTCCACCGACTAAGTATGTGTTTACTGGAATAATATAATTATAAATAATATGATAATTATAATTACAACATAATTACCTATAATTATTCTATTGTATATGTAATGCATATGTAGGGGAGAGTTGGCAATTACCGAGCCCCTAAGAACCGAAGCGTATATCTAAGTAAGCTCAGAAATGCTTCAAAAAAACAAACTGTGCAGTTTTAGATAGGTCATTTATTTGGCTATCCATATATCATACCAATAATGTTGAAAGTTAAACACAAACTAAAATATTAATAATTTTTCAAAAAGTGAGAAAACGCGGTATTATCAAACTGGTCTGATAATATCGTGACCAGGTCTGATAAAATCGTGCCCAGTTTGATAATACCGCGTTTTCTCACTTTTTGAAAAATTATTAATATTTTAGTTTGTGACATGAGGTAGAACATAATAAAAAATGTTTTTTTATATTTATGCATTAATTTGGTAGGTATTTACATATAAAAATAAATGAATGTGTTAAAAAATAACGATCAGTCTCCAAAATTCTATCAGTCTCAAAATTTCAACTTAAAAACATTAAAAGGCACTTAAATAGTTTTCATTGAATTGCCGTAACGTAACATTTTCATGTTCGACACTTTCGCACATACGTTTGACAATAGCGCGAAATTATATTATCAAACTCAATCATTTCACTTTATAACTTTAAAATATATAGGAAAGAAACGCGTGTTTCTAAAATCACTTTGCAACCTAATTTTATAGTGTTTTAGCTTATCAAATTCGTCAGGATTATTTCTCTAATGAAAATATTATGTTACTCACCTCTTATCGAAACTACCAGCAAAATTGCAACGAGCAAGCAGAGAAGCTTCCAGAGCGCACTGTGTTTACATGGGCGGCCGGAACGCATTGACGGCGCATGCGGGTGGGGTATTTCGTGTTATTCTATGATATTAACATCATTGTAGACGCGTAATACAAATAGTTATTGAGATAAACAATGGCGCGGAATTGTCAACCGCGCGGTAATTGCTAACTCTCCCCTATTACATATGTATACGTATGTAATACACATATATAATACATATGTATATGAAAAATTGTTTCGCGATATTTTATAATTTTTACGATGTCGTATTATTTTCAGTATCTTATTTATAAGTAAGTAAAATATTAAAATTATAAAAGCTAAGTAATGTTACGGCCGATATTCCGAGCAATATTAGGATATTAATAAAAAGCTATATATATTTTTTGAATTATAATTATCGAGTCAACGTTTCGACCTACTTGGTCTTTCTCAGGGCATTACATTCAAACTTACAAGTAATAAAAATAAAAATAATAATAACTGTTAGAGTTCACGTTATCAACATTGAAAATTATAGTCATCGCCGATGGAACGATTACGAACACGCAAAAGAAATAAAGTCAAAGCCAACTTCGAATTAAACGCCGTCACAGGCCACATAATTGCAATAATTGTTACCGATTACAATAAATCCTGAACTGAGTTGCAGCTGACAGAGATGCTAATTTCGCGCATTTTCTGTATATTTTAAAAGGGGCAGTCCTCTGTGTGATCCTGGTATCAGCCATGCTCAACGTCGGAAATTGTCATGTCCTATATTAAATGGAAGTAGAGATCGGTGTTGCGTCAAGAACCTTTTAAAATATACAGAAAATGCACGAAATTAGTATCTCCGTCAACTGCAACTCAGATCAGGATTTATTGCAATAGGCAACAATTATTGTAATTATGTGGCCTGTGACGGCGTTTAATTCGAAGTTGGCTTTGACCTTATCTCTTTTGCGTGTCGCAATCGTTCATCGGTGATGTCTACAATTTTCAGTGTTGATAATGTAAACTTTAACGGTTATTATTATTTTTATTTTTATTACTTGTAAGTTTGAATGTAATGCCTGAGGAAGACCAAGTAGGTCTTTAAACGTTGGCTCGATAATAACAATTCAAAATGTATATATAGCTTTTTATTAATACCCTAATATTGTTCAAAATATCGGCCGTAACATTACTTAGCTTTTGCTTTCGACGAGCGGTAACACGATCCTATTTTTTTATATTTCAATTTAATTAGGTAAATTAAGGATTAATCGGATACGAAATCTATTTTGTAATATTTTATGAATTTATAGATTCTTCTAATTTGAACCTTAAGTTTATAATGCGATTTTTATCTATTTTTGCTTTTTACAAAATGTCTTTCCTAACATTGAAATATCTTCTTATATAAGAAGAATAGTTATTTGTGCAACAAGTGCCGGAAGATGAAAATTCACGGGTGCGGAGTTGACGCACGAGCCGAAGGCAAGTGCGGTCACCGCACCCGTGAATTTTCTACTTCACGCACGCGTTGCACACCCTATTTTTATGTTGCAAGTGCGTGGAAAGTGGTCTATCACGCACGCGTCGCACTTTCCATGCACGTGTGACATAAAATATTTTTATAAGTGATGGTATATCTCGTGTTTATGGTAATTGGAATTATTTTCTGCGAAAGAGAAGCCATTTTTTATGTGATATAAATTGTGAAGAAATATAATATAAAGTCTGCGATATTATCACGTGGCTGTTAACCATTATTTTCACAAATATTATATTATTTTTATTATCTTTTTTATACAAAAAAATAAAGGATTAAACGAATAGAAAGATATTCGTAACATGATATTGTCGTTGTCGAGATGTTTCGAGTTTCGAGATGTTCCTTGTCTTAATATTTGGTGGTTCTGAAAAGAACCGTTGTTTTGCTTGGCCCTCGAGATGTTCCTTGTCTTAATATTTGGTGGTTCTGAAAAGAAACCGATTGTTTTGCTTGGCCCTGGAGCGAATTTTAATAATCCGTCCAGTAACCATTTCTCTCAATAATATGATCTATCGTGCACTAGCATATAACGTTTTCGATTTTCGATTTGTTGACTCGACCCGACTCGGGTTAGATTAAAAGATCGGAAAAATGATAATGAAATATTAAAATCTGCCACGATAATGCTAAGAATCTTTGATCGATGTTAAGGAACGTTTTCTGGTGTGATAGTTTAGAGTCATGAAGTTTCAAACCGAACTTTCGATCTGACCGAATCCGGTCGAATCAACAAACAAAAGGACGCTAATACGCGGCGATCGTCTTTTGTCAAATGACGTTAAACAAAAGCTCTGCACATAGTTGCTTCATTCAGCATTTTGTCTTTCGACTTGGTGCAGTAATGTTGAGTGAAATCCAGCGTGGCCGTATAATCGGTTTGTGGGAAGGAGGTGTAAATCTCGAAGAGATTTGCATCACAATTCCATGTTCCGATAAGACGGCAAGAAAATGGATTCGTGCATGGCAAGAAGGTGGTGAAGAAGCTCTGCGTGATCATCGTGAGCATAATCGCAGACCACGAAAAACAACTGTGGAAGAAAATAATGCTTTAGTCAACCAGGTAGATTTACATCCCTTTCTTCCGGTATCAAATGCCATTAACGACTTGGAGTTACCGATTTCTCGATGGACAGCAGGACGACGGTTTACATGAAGCCCATGTTCACTGTCGTCGTGCTGCAGAAAAATCGCGCTTACGCAAAGACATCGCGAAAATCGCGTTGCTTTTGCGCGCCAAGAGCTAATGACATCTGCGGAAGAATGGGATGTCACTATTTGGACAGACGAAAAAGTCTTTTGTTCTGCAGTTGATACGGCGTCGTCGTGTTTGGAGACCCGATGATCACAGGTTTGATCCGAGGTATGTTATTCCTCAAGAGCGAAGTGGGCGCATCACTTGTGCAATGTGGGGGTGGATGAGTGCATATGGTCCAGGTGAATTAATTGAATGCTCGGCACATATGAATGCTGCGGAATACATTAATATTTTGGAAAACGTTATGCTTCCCAGCGTCCGAAATATATTCCCAGCAGAAGAGGTACCGAGATTTCGATTAGTTCAGGACAATTCTGCCGTTCACACTGCCCACATTGTACGAAGGTGGTTCGCACAACATCCAGAGATTATAGTTCTTGATTGGCCAGCTAAATCTCCGGATCTCAATTTAATAGAAAACGTATGGGCTAAAATTGTGAATACGTGGGATCCTGGTCATGAGAGAACTAGAGAAGCTTTGTTTGAGCATGCGAGGAATGCATGGGAAGCGCTTCTGTTCGAACCTGAGTTCTTCACCAATCTTCGTCAGTCCATCGATCGACGACTGCATCAGGTGAATCGAGAGAGATGGTTACTGGACGGATTATTAAAATTCGCTCCAGGGCCAAGCAAAACAATCGGTTCTTTTCAGAACCACCAAATATTAAGACACGGAACATCTCGAGGGCCAAGCAAAACAATCGGTTCTTTTCAGAACCACCAAATATTAAGACAAGGAACATCTCGAAACTCGAAACATCTCGACACGACAATATCATGTTACGAATATCTTTCTATTCGTTTAATCCTTTATTTTTTGTATAAAAAAGATAATAAAAATAATATAATATTTGTGAAAATAATGGTTAACAGCCACGTGATAATATCGCAGACTTTATATTATATTTCTTCACAATTTATATCACATAAAAAATGGCTTCTCTTTCGCAGAAAATAATTCCAATTACCATAAACACGAGCTATACAATCACTTATAAAAATATTTATGTCACACGTGCATGGAAAGTGCGACGCGTGCGTGATAGACCACTTTCCACGCACTTGCAACATAAAATAGGGTGTGCAAACGCGTGCGTGAAGTAGAAAAGTTCACGGGTGCGGTGACCGCACTTGCCTTCGGCTCGTGCGTCAACTCAGCACCCCGTGAATTTTCATCTTCCGGCACTTGTTGCACAAATAACTATCTTCTTATATAAGAAGATATTTCAATGTTAGGAAAGACATTTTGTAAAAAGCAAAAATAGATAAAATCGCATTATAAACTTAAGGTTCAAATTAGAAGAAATCTATAAATTCATAAAATATTACAAAATAGATTTCGTATCCGATTAATCCTTAATTTACCTAATTAAATTGAAATATAAAAAATAGGATCGTGTTACCGCTCGTCGAAAGCAAAAGCTAAGTAATGTTACGGCCGATATTTTTGAACAATATTAG
>JASTWP010002517.1:0-41351 GCA_030770255.1 Temnothorax ravouxi | reverse complement strand
TTGTCTAACGTTAACGATACGGATACGGTACGGGTACGGCACGGCTGTGTCTGAATCGACCCTTAAACGGTGAAATAAGAGTATCTGAAAAAGATGAAGAATTTTGCGAATGAAAAAATCAATAATTTTGAACGATTAGAAAACTTGTTCTTTTTTTCCTTACGAGATTAGAAATTCACGATCCAATTTACGGTAGCTGATTTATATTAGGTGAAGATAATATAGACTTGAGTAGAAACCCTGCAGCCACCTGCCTAGGTTTAAAATTATTTGCGGAGCAATGAGTTTGGAAAATGTAGATCGATTTCTTTAGATATTCCCAAAATTTCCTTAATTTTTCACAAAACAGCAAAAATGAACATAAATGCATCATGAGCTTTGAAGATTGATACTTACCATAGCATGGAGTAAAAAAGTATATTAAGTTTCAATTGAAAATCATGAAATGCAGAATGGCACTTGTTTACTTTTTGACGAAAATGTATGAATTATATATAAATGAAGTATATCTAACATTAAGTTATATTTAAACAGTCTTTTTTAAATAATTATTTTACAAAACTTGTAAATATTATGCAATCAATTGCGACTAATAACGTTATATCTATATGTGAAAAAAAATTATCTTAGAAGCTATGATAAAGAGAAAATTATATATAAATGTTATTTATATAATCAGTTAATAATCTCTTCCCATTAAGAAATCCACAAAGGGCGCAGTACCACCCCAGTACTGGACATTACTGGCGCGGTACCGGCAGCCCAGTGTTGCACCTGTACTGGCATATATCTGGGGTGATAACGATGTTCTGTACTGGTTTGCCAGTGATGCGCCAGTAGTGGCAAACCAGTACTAGGCCAGTATAGGCTGAGTGTTGGCGCAGTACCGACGTAACTACGGGCGCGATACTGACATATGTCTGGGATGATAACGATGTTCTGTACTGGTTTGCCAGTGATGCGACAGTAGTAGCAAACCAGTATTGTGATGGCATAGTATAATAGATGGCAAACCTATCTATTATTGTTACAATATTAATTGAATTTTGCTCTCTGTCGACTCTTACCGAAAAAAGTTAATGCCCTGCAAAGCAGGTATAAACGCAGACCCCGGATGAGGACACTTCGTAATCAAAAAGGGTTATGTCAGAGACCCTACTAGTGAGAACGCCCTGACTGGCGAACTTGAGAACGCTGGAGAAACCCTGCCGAGCTGCCCCTAGATATAGGAGTCGATGTTGAATCTTAATCACGCGAAAAAATACTGGCGATGCGCCGCGTAGCGGGCGCGAGCCGAACCTCTCTTGCCGCGCGAGCCCGCGCAGTCGCCCGCGCCACTCAGCCCGTAGGATGTCAGTATTCTGCCAATGCTTGGCATAGCTGTATGATATACGGGTTTGCCATCATAAACTCAATTTCTATTAAGCCAGAATTATGCCAATACTGGGCCAAGACTTGTATGCCAGTGCTGGTATTTTAAGATGTCAGTATTCTGCAAATAGAACACAATAGTCATGATCCAATCAATATTAACGTAAATTAATGAGTAACCATGAGCGTAAAAAAGAAGAAACAACGAGACTTACATGCATGATTCCAAGACAACACGAAAAAGCGTTTCATGCAAGGAGAAACGAACGCCACGCCACAGCGGAGCCGCGGATTAACGTGTGCTTACATGTCAGAGTTCAAACGCAGACTGATTGTTTTTAATACAGATACCAGTACCGATGTAGGTTTATTGTTATGAACATGTGAAATTCACGTGATAATTTATAACGATGTAATCACTTTGTCGTAGATCGAGTTCAAATTTTCCGTGTCTTTTTTTAGATTAATTGTATTAGGGTGTTTTTTTAATCAAAAACATTTCAGCAATCTCTCTCTTTTTTCTATTTTTTTCTTTGTGAATGATGGCTACTTCCGTTATATGTAAGAGGTTAGATTGTTAGCCGCCGCATGAGCAGATTCTCGCCACAGTATATACAGTAGCGCAACTCTCCCGATATCAGCGTGTACGAAATTCAACTGCACATTCGCGAGCTAAGTAGATAACCAATCACAGAACTGATCTTCTGTCGCACTTCCTCTTTTTATTTCCTTTATAACGCTTTCTCTCTTACCCTTACCTATTTAAAATTGGCGGTAACAGACATTACATAGAAGTAAAGTGTGCGAAAAATCGGAGTTATACGTGAAAGATAAAGAAAGTGAACAGAGGAGTGTTCAGTGTTTAGTGTTCAGTGTTCAGTGTTCAGTGTTTAATTATATATAAAGAGTGAAAGAAATAAAACTTAAAATTGACGGTTAACCAAGAAAAATTATATTTACTCAGAGGGAATAGTTAATCTGTATATAAATAAGATTGTGTACAGATTTTCTATTCTCTTCCAAAAAGCACTTTTGATCTTACAATTAGCTTTGTTGCAGGTGCTGCTTCTTACAAGACAGGAAAAGTATAGAAAAAGATGTCGAATCGTAAATCAAGTTTATGGTGTGTTGCGAAGGAGTGCAACAATAGTACGGAGAAAAGACACTTTTTTTTATTTCCTAAGGAACATGATAGGTACAATTTTGTTTTAATTGTCATTTTTTAAAGATGTATATTTATATTATATAGATTTATTTATATAGATATATTGAATTTACACCCATAATTCAATATTTTCATATTTCTCTAAAATCTAATATCTAATAATATATCGGGTGTGAGAAAAGTCTGGAAACGGTCAAATATCTCGAAAACGAAACGTTTCTGAGAAAAAAAGACATAGTTGCTTTTAAGAAAAAGTATGCAGATGCGTGTTGCAAATTACATTTTTCTTAAAGGAACTATGCCTTTTTTCATATCAATTCATTCGTCTCATTATTCTGTGCAAAAAAGTATTAAGGTAACATTACCGAAAACTTAATGTTTTACAAGATATTTTGTATTTTATGTCAAAATACTAGAACTTTCAAGCCTCATAATTTCAAAAGTTCTTAACGAAAAAATACTTTATTATAGTGTTTTGAAAAGCTCTCGAGATTAGCTACAAGAATTTGCATTGAAAAATAGGGGTTTCCATTTAAGAAATTAAAGGTGTCGTTCACGTCAGCTTTAAACGAACATCCAAGATCAGACCAATGGTACCATCTTATGGCTCCCTCGAAACCAAACAATTTTTGTCTGAAACATTTTTCTCAGAAACGTTTCGTTTTCGAGATATTTGACCGTTTCCAGACTTTTCTCACACCCTGTATATATTATATGTATATATTATATGTAATATATTTTTTATGTTAATAACAAATTGGCATAACATTTTTAGATGGTTGCAATGGATACATGCATGCGGAAGACTCGACTTGCAAGTGATGGGCCCAGAATATGGTCATCGCAACTATCGACTATGCCACTTGCATTTTGAAGAAAAGTGGTACAAAATAGGCCAAAAAAGAGCTTCTCTTCATCCTGATGCTGTACCTACAATATTTTTTGGAAGAGAGTAATAAACTTTTTATACTGCACATTATTGTTTATTCTAAATAATATTTAAATTTTTTAATAATAAACAATATTTTATAATATAAAATGATACTACATATTTGATAAGATAAAAAACATTTGATAATATAAAATAATAATATACATTTTTAATAATATAAACAATATTTGATGATGTATGAAATATAATAATACTATTCATAATATAACTTTTACAGCAATACACTTGTGATACCAGCATCAGAAGAACATACACAAGAAAGAAATGATAAGGAAGATGAAGCAGTGATTGAAGTTGTTGAACAACAAGAAGAAACAAACAGGTTTTTCAATCTCTATATACCTTATTATAACATATTTCTATAATAACAAAAATAGATTTTGCTGTTAAAATATATTTTTGTGCAAAATATATTATATTTTATTTTTCTATCAATGTAGGGTATGAAAAATGTATGTGATATGTTTCAGTAGTATCCAGATGTCAAACGCAACGCTATCCATGGATAGAGATGCTAAAATTGCTAAACCGTAAGTTTTTACTTCATTCAACATGTGTGTGCATTTTAATTATATTGTATTATTTGTAAAGATATACAGTTTATGATAGTTATTATTTCGATTTATAAATACACATGCACGCAATAAAATACATTTCAACTTATATTTCTCAGTTTTATATTTTATATTATTTTGTCGTTTTTCTCTTAATTTTTTAAAACAATAAAAATAAATGTAAAAAATAATTATTTACATGATTGCATAATATATTCAGTATCTAATTACATTTATTTAGAAGTTTTCAAAATTCTCATGTTATTTGTACTTTATTTTTTTCCTGTACAGGATTGTAAAATTATTAAAATTGTTACTTAATTTTTCTCAATATATTTATATTTTTTCTAGTTTTATAATTTTATTTTTTTTCAATACATGCAATATATTTCTGTAATGTTATAATATTTTTCTATTGTTTAGAAGCACATCCAGCAGCATGTGTTCAGCAGCTGTAAAAGAAACTTCGCGGCAGAAGAAATGGAGAGAACAACGTTTGAAATTAAAAGCAGAAAATAAAATGCTGCGTGAAAGACTTAGACGGCTTCGAAAGAAAGTTGAGAACCTGGAAAAAAGCAAGACAAAGTCTCAGGAAGAATCTAAGGAACACGAAATTCTTCGTCAATTAGGCTGTAAGTTACTACCGAATAATTTTGCACAATTATTATCTGCACAAATTAACGCGCAAATTAAAAGCAAACATGGGAGAAGATATAATCCTGAATTTAAACGGTTTGCCTTAAGCTTATTTTTTTTAAGTCCGCGAAATTATCGAGAACTTAGGAAACAGTTTGCATTACCTTTTATTCGTAGTTTACATTCATTCACGCACACATGGGAAATTAAACCCGGCATAAACAACAAAATTTTTGACGCTTTATCTGTAAAATTAAATTCATTACCGCCTTTAGAACGTCATTGTATATTGTGCATCGATGAAATGAGTTTAAAAGGTCATTTATTTTATAATCTTTCACAAGATGAAATAGTTGGATTTGAAAATACAGGCAACGAGAGATCAGCGAAACCTGCAAAAAATGCTTTTGTTGTTATGGCACGCAGCATTGCAGGTGATTGGAAACTTCCAGTTTGCTTTTGTTTTGTTGAAACAACATGTAGAGCAGATGTATTAAAACCTATTATATTTGACATTATACGTAAATTACATAATTGTGGTGCTATCGTGCATGCTTTAATTTCGGATATGGGGTCTAATTTCATGCAGCTGTCTCGTGAATTGGGCATTTCAATAAACAATTCAATTTTCTTAGTTGACGATTTAGAAATATTGTACATATTTGATACTCCCCATTTAATGAAAAGAACACGCGATAATTTATACAAACATCGTATAGAATTTGGAATGGACAAAGTTGCTTTATGGACTCATATTGTCGATTTTTATAACATAGATAGTAAGCAATGGATTAAAACCGCTCCAAAACTATCTAAAAATCATATTGAACCTACCAGTTTTCAAAAAATGAAAGTCAAATATGCCGTTCAAATTTTTAGTAATCGCGTAGCTGCAGGCATGTGCGTACTCAGATGTCCTCTGGCTTTCTTTCAAGTGAAGCAGTAGGAACAATAGATTTCATCGATCATTTTGACAAATTATTTGATATTTTAAATTCCTCTGCAACAAATAACCCTAAAGAATATGGAAAAGTATTTACAGGAAGCGAAAAACAAATTAATTTTTTAGAACAAATGATAAATTTTATGAAAAATATAAAGGTAATTAATGAAAAAGGTTCACGTGTTAAAGTTAATTGTTTTGAATGCTGGCAAATAACAATTAGAAGTATAATGCTACTTTGGAATAAATTAAAATGTTATGATTTTCCATATCTTCGCACACGAAGAATAAATCAAGACTGTATTGAAAATTTTTTTGGTTCCATCAGACAACAAGGCGGTAATTGCTTAAATCCGACACCAAAACAGTTTACTCGCGCTTTTAAAAAATTATTCAGTATGTAACTTTTACAACATACAGATACGCAAAATTGTGCTGTAGATACAGATGAAATGTTAAATTTAATTGGAGAATCATGTTCGAGTTCTTCATCATCTTCTGCGTTCATTCCATCTTCGGCACGTCCAATTTTAAACATCCCCAATCATGACTATTACAATATGGACCTGCCAGAAGAAAATGCGTTTAGATATGTATACGGGTATTTAATTAAGAAATGTCTACAAATACATACATGTGAAGCGTGTACAACTTATTTTAATGAAAATAAGACTGTCATAGATGATACTAGTTTATATTGTTCTTTTCGAGCTTTTACTACCACAGAAGAAAATCAATTTGGAAATTTGAACGTAGCAAGTCATAATTTTTGTTCTTATATACATGAATTAGAAAAAATATTTGTCACTACTTTTGAAAGTAATTGTTTCCAAAAAAATATTGGTAAATATTTATTAGAACTTGCACAAGCCGTACCTTTTGAAGCACCATGTCCAAATTTTCCAACAGTTTATTTAATCAAACTATTTATGCGCATGCGTATTTACTATACTTTGTCTCAACATAATAAAGCATCCAAAACTGTTGATAAAGTCACTAAAAAAAATAGAAAACTTCTTAATATTTTACATTTATAATTCTTTTCTTTTCTGACTTATTTTTTACTTGTTTGTATGCATGCAGTCTTATTTTCACTATAATATGCGCATTATTATGAAATTCGGCTAATTATATAGTAGTCAAATGATGGATTATCTTTTATAACTTATTTCCCGTTTGTTCTTTAGGTTTGCGATTTATATATTCCATGAAATCATACATCAGGGTTAATTATTATAGAAAATTTTTTTTCTCTCTCGCTTTCTCTTTGGCTCGTACCGAGGTGGATCGAGTAGCTGAGGTACAGACAAATGACTGAGAGTTAGGAGAGAAGAAATAAAGATATATTTAACAATATATATTTATATGCATGTATGTCCATACAGTATATAATATACTTTTTTTCCAAGTTTATGTTTTGTGTGTGTGTGTGTCATATATCTACATGCATAGGTTTCTTGTTCGTCTTTTAGGCTTAAGGTTTATTGAAATTATAACATTTTTTATAACTATGTATTTTGTATGTATGTGTGTACGTGCGTCATATATATCTACATGCACGGGTTTATTGTTTCGTCTCTTAGGCTTAAGATTTTTGGAAATTAACATCTACATAAAATTTTTTATAACTATATATTTTGTGTGTGTGTGTGTGTGTGTGTGTGTCATATATCTATATGCACGAGTTTATTTTTGTAATATATATTCGTACAATTGTGATAATAAAATATGAAATAAGATATTTATCTTTATTTTTAAATCTTGCTATTTAATATTATTTTGTTTATAACGTAAATAGGTGTCTGTGCTTCTCGCGCAAGGAGTCATAATTGCCGCATAAATAAATAGAAGACTACAAAGAAGACGGAGCATTCCCCCATTGCATAAATGTGCATCTTTACATACTTAAGTATCATGGCAAGTATATTGGCAGGTTAAAGAAGAGAGATTTTATTTTTCTCTTGCACCTTTTTTGCTTTATATCAAAATTTGGATCAAATAGCAATATAAACAAATGATTCAACTGTGAAGAATATATATGCCTATATTAAAGTATGACAATAACAGATGATTGGCAGCAGATATTACAACAGATCCAGTATCTTCTGTATCCGCATTAAACTCGTGTTTTGCTGACAGATTCTGCCGATATAATCTGATAACAGATTGTCTGCAGAAACCGAAAAGAATCTGTCATTTAGTAAATATTTAAATGAAATATAATTATTTAAATGATTACGAAACGGCTGCTCAGTTTCTGCAGTCAAATCTGTCATCATGTCCTGCAGATCCTGTTATATTATTCCTGTCGACACTCTCTCAAGGGTCTGTTTTCTATAACTGAACGAAATGGCTGCACTAGTTGAGCAATAGAAAAGAAACTTAAAATTTATAGCAGATATTTTCTAAATCTATTCTTGACAAATTTAACTATTCGGGAATATATATTATACGTGTAAGTATGCGTTATGATGTGTTTGTAATGCATATTTCTAATGTTTTTAAATAAATTCTCTTTCCGACATAAGATATATTTTTATTATTGCGTACAAATAAAATGTACTTTGATTTCCATTTATTAATTTCGGTTAATATATTTGTATTTTTAAATAGAAAATAGTAACTATATATATTTTTTCAATAAATAGTATATTTAGAGTATACATATGTAGTATAAACAGTATAAATAGTATTATGTAGTATAAGTAATATAAATAGTATATATTACTTCAGTAAATAAATGTATATATATATTTATAGACTAGATACAAAAATATTTATACTTGTTTTTTAATTATAATAACATTATTATTATAAATATTTACTCTACATGTTATTTGCTTCATTATTTAGATTCTCAACATTTTATCACATTTGTGTATTTTTTTTTATCGCAAAAATATACATTAATTTATATATTAATTTATTACATATATTAGTTTTTATATTAATCGATGTTCATATAATTTTGTTTTGTTTAATTATTTTCTGACATATTTTTTATTGTCTATAAAGTATACTATGTGATTAGCTAATTGTTTACATTATTTCTATTAAATTTATATTTTAAATGTAATGTTTAGTATATATATGTATATATACATGTATATGAATATATATATATATATATATATATATATATATATATATATATCAATCTTTTTCTACTCGGTCATATGTAATAAGACATATGTAATAAGACACGCAAATCGTCTCTCCCTCTCTCTCTCCCTCTCTCTCTCCCTCTCTCTCTCTCTCTGTCCCTCTCTCTCCTTCTCTTTCCCTCCCTCTCCCTCCCTCTCCCTCCCTCTCCCTCTCCCTCCCCCTCCTCTCCCTCTCCATCCCTCTCTCTCTCCCCCCTCTCTCTCTCTTTCTCTCTCTCTTTCTCTCAGATCGGTAACGAAAAACTATACAGTTTATAGCACTCCCCGGGAAATTCTACCCTTGTTTTATATACAATTCTTTAAAATTCGATCAACAAACGACTTCATTTGTGTTTCAATATCCTTAATCGAAAAAAATTCCTTTATCAGGCAATAGCTGATAAAATTTGATCCATTAACGAATGAGTAGTTAAGCAAACATACATACACACCAATCCATAAAAATGCTATAAATTGAAAAATATTACTTTTTTATCGACTGAAGTTCAATTCTGTCGTATACAATTCTTTGAGATTCACTTAATTATTTCCTGAAAAATTTGAAAAATTTTGTAACCGATTTCCAAAAAGATCGATAACGAAAAATTACACATTTTATGGCAATCCCCGGAAAATTCTACCCCTGTTTTATATACAATTCTTTAAGATTTGGTCAATTATTTCTCGAAAAATTGGAAAAATTTCGGATATTGATTCCCAAAAAAATCGGTAACGAAAAACTATACAGTTTATAGCACTCCCCGGAAAATTCTACCCCTGATTCATATACAATTCTTTAAAATTCGGTCAATTATTTTCCGAAAAATTGGAAAAATTTCGGATACCGGTTCCCAAAAAGATCGGTAACGAAAAACTATACACTCTATAACACTCCCCGGAAAATTCTACCCCTATTTTATGTACTTTTGGTAAAAATTCGGTCGAATAGTTTAAGAGTGTATAAAGAACATACATACATACATACAGACATTCTATTTTATATATATATATATATAATATATATATAAAGACTTTATATATATATATAAAGTCAGAAAAGAGAAGAAATAATGAAAAGCAGATAAAGTAATATAAAAGATCAGTAGTGTGTGATCTGTTTTTTTAGCTTCTGCACCATTTATCTTTCCTCTTTCTCTCTCCTCGTTAGAGAGAAAAAGAGGTAAGATGAACGGTGCAAGAAGTTCAGCTAAAAAGAGCAGATCTTTGATTGGTTATCTACTTAGCTCGCGCATGTGCAGTTGAATTTCGTACACGCTGACATCATAGGTGCCGACAGGGAGTTGCGCTACTGTATATACTGTGTTCTCGCTTAGATCCAACCGGCGATTCCGAGAACATGACGAAGGTGTTGTAAGGAAGGAAGGATAGTCAGGAGGGAAGATCAGGAAGGATAGTGTAATCTTTTTAAAGTACATACGTACGCACGGGCTTTAAAATTATGTATTGAACATAAAAATGCTATTCTGTTACGATTTATAGATTGATATGTGTGCTTTGTAGGAACCTTTGCAAGAGACAGAAGCGGACGAGACTGAGGAAGGCCGTAGAGTGATATCTAATTAAATCTAATTCACGCTGTCTTCCGGGCTCAAATCGCAGGAGGTATAAACGGGAGTCTGTGTTCGAGATCAGGAAGGATAGTCACTATCTTTTTAAAGTACGTACGGGCTTTAAAATTATGTATTAAACATAAAAATGCTATTCTGTTAAGATTTATAGATTGATATGTGTGCTTTGTAGGAACCTTTGCAAGAGACAGAAGCGGACGAGACTGAGGAAGGCCGTAGAGTGATATCTAATTCACGCTGTCTTCTGGGTTCAAATCGCAGGAGGCATAAACGGGAGTCTGTGTCCGAGCGTTTGACACATGGCGGATCATTGCAGAATTTAGCGCAGCCTATAGCTTCGGAATCCGATAGTAGTTTTGCTTTGACGTCTAGTTCGTGTCATACTTACGGAAGTAGTAGGAGAAAGAATAAAAAATACACAGGACCCAGTGTCTCCCAGTGTCTCAAAAGAGAAACAGGAACTAGATATGTATATGTAGCTGTATATCTTTATAAGCTTTTCTCTATTTTACATACACATTACATACATTATTACATTACACACACATTATTTTACGTATATAAGACTGAGAAAACTAAACAAGGAGATAGTAGAAAATAACATATGTAAAAAAAAATAAAAAAAAATATATAAACTGTCTAATAAAGAAAATGTTGATAAAAATAAAATAACGTTATAAAATATAAATGCATTTATTTATTTGTTACTATTATATTATACTAACATCTATATACTTACTTTTATATACTTATTTTTTGAATGCACGGCTTCTGCAACTTAAAGCGGTCTACATAGTCTGATCTTATATTTAATATTATCATAGGTTTATATTAATAAGGCATTGCAACGGCCATTGTATCAATTACAGCATTTTATAACGTAACTAATGGTCCAATAAAGAAAATTTGTTTTTGAAAAAGAAATTCTTATGTCGTCGGCTGCGTCCCGACATCCAACTGATTGTAGAACAGGCCTAATCAATCTAGGTTAATGATTTTATCATTTCAAATTGTATCACGTATTTTTATTTACGTAGTCTTTTATTACTTTAAAATTTTTTAATTTTGTTTGTATTTTTTTTAATTTACAATTTTTCTTTACATTTTTACCAATACTGCATTAGAATTTCACGCTACATTTGGGGAGTGAATTTGATTGGCTGCTCCGTATTTGGCCGCCATTATGCGCAATGAAACACCTTTCTTTTTACATCATGGACTGAACTCTCGTGATCGCCCGATAGCTCTTCTTCCTGCGCAAAGCGCTACGGCGCACACACGTATCTCAATCCGCCAATTATACACTTCTCTACCATACAGGCACGAGACAGATTGGAAACCTCTCTCATTCTCAAATTCTTACAGTAGTATGAAAATCGATAGAAATTAGTTTTACTAGTTAGTTTTACTAATTAGTTTAATTTTTTGATTCAGTTCCGAGTTAAATTTCCCCGGTAGATAATTAATTCTATTTATTCACTGCATATTAATTTATGCAAGCTTGCGATATGTTTAATTCTATTTTCTTTGGTAATTAACTTCTCATATTTAATGATATATATTTTCGTTGAGATTCATTTGTTAATCAATACGAATTAATACGTCAATTGTTCGAGATAATATTTACATTGCTTCAATTGTTCTAAACAAGATTCGTCAGAGAATTCAACACTCATTTAAGGTCGATTCAGACATAATCGTACCGTGCCCGTATCGTATCCGTACCGTATTCGCGCTGTCAGACATTATAATGTTTGTTCATACATGTCCGTATACTAATCGAATCGCAACCGTATATCAGTTATTTGTTTTTTGGTATCCGTGATACATTCCGTGATATATTCCGTGATACATTCGTAATTTTGACCAGTTAAGAAAGAACGGACTTCAATGACGAAGAACTTGCAATAATTGCATTGCTTCTAGATGAAGAAACACAAAATTGTAATAAACGGAAACGAAAATGGGTACACGACATCTGTCGTATGCGAGAAAAGGAAGGCGAATTTTCTACACTTTATAAATATTTAATAGATGACAAATTAAAATTTCACCAGTATTTTCGAATGACTCATTGGTCATTTGAAGTATTATTAAACAAAATTGAACCTGTAATAATAAAACGAGATACTTATATGAGAGCGGCAATTATACCTCACGAAAACGACTTGCCGTTTGTCTGAAATAAAAATAAATAAACTGAAATAAACTGAAATAAAACTGTAAAAAAACATCAAATATACTTAAATTTTTTACGTTTTAAGAAACACTGTAAAATAACGGGCCTTTAATTAAGAACGGAATTTTTAAAGTGAACTAAAATATCAGCAATCCAGTTAATATATAGATAGGGGAGACCGGGGCTAAGCCGACAACGGGGCGAACTTGACACTAGGCTTTTTGCCAATTTAAATCTATCGTAGAAACTTGCCTTTGCTACTGTAAATGCGTCTTTATGTGCCAGTATTATCAACGGAATTTGGTAACATTCTGAGTTATAGTGTAATTTTTAACGCGACATAAGTGTTTTTGATAGTGAAAAGTAATTTTTCTGATCTCTCGAAAATGTCTACTCTTTCATCGAGCTTTACTCTTGCGAATCTACCGATAAGTGATTTTGATGGGAAATTCGATGCTTTATACGAATCCAATAATAATTTTTGCATTTTTTCAAAATTTTTATATTTTTGGAGTAACAAAAGTAAAAAACGACGTTCGGGGCGAAGTCAACACCACGCCGTTTCGTCGGCTCCCAGTAACAAACTACGATGCTTTGCAGCCGTATATGGCTCATGACAAATGTATGCGCACGTCCGATCGCGAATTTACCTGCATTAATTGTTTTTCAGACATGAGTTTAGATGAAGATAATTGAAAGTTCAACAATTTTTGTTCTCATTATTTCAAATGATGTTCTAGCTACTTTATTCCGAATTTTTGTACTTTTTAAATACACAATAAACAATGTATTTTCATTTTCAGACAGTAAAAAATAAGTTCCAGATCAAATTGTGTCGATCAGACAAAGTGTTGAGTTTGCCCCGGCGGGGTGTCGAGTTTGCCCCGTCATTTTTCAATTCGAAAATTTGTCTTTGCGTCACTTTTCCTTTCCTGGCGGCAAAACAAAGCGACGTACAGCAAAACTTCTTGAATCAATTTTGTACCTGAAGAAACACTCTTTAAATATATACCATTGAATTTGCCTAAAAATTATAATTAAACATTAAAAATTGCCTTTGAAAAAATAGTGTCGGCTTAGCCCCGGTCTCCCCTACTAAAAAAATATTTAGATCCAAGAAAATATTTTTTTACATAATACCAATAATTTATTTACTTAATATAATCACATATTTATTTAAAATTAGATATTTTTACTTAATTTAAGTAAAGATATCTAATTCTAAATAGATATGTGATTATTTTAAGTAAATAAGTCATTGATATTATGTAAATAAATATTTTCTTGAATCTAAATATTTTTTTCAGTATATATTATACACATATCAATAATATTTTATCAATTGTTCAGTGTTTTCATCGGAAACGTTCAAACACTGTCATGTCGTGCGGGCCGTATCCGTGAAAATATCGTCGCCGGTCACGGCGACCGTGCAAACCATGGATACGAACGGTACGGTACCGACACGGTCACGACACGGTCACGATTAGATGTGAACATTTCTCTATAAATCTATTGTCTAATGTTTCTGTCCGTGCACGATACGGATACGGAACGGATTCGGCACGGTTATGTCTGAATCGACCTTTACTCATAATTTGTAATTAACGGTGTGATACATAATTAGGGGAGAGTTGGCAATTACCGAGCCCCTAAGAACCGAAGCGTATATCTAAGCTCAGAAATGCTTCAAAAAAATAAACTGTGCAGTTTTAGATAGGTCATTTATTTGGCTATCCATATAGCATAGCAATAATGTTAAAAGCTAAATACAAACTAAAATATTAATGATTTTTCAAAAAATGAGAAAACGCGGTATTATTAAACTGGTCTGATAATATCGTGACCATGTCTGATAAAATCGTGCCCAGTTTAATAAAACTGTACCTATAAAAATTACTCTGGCTTCAGCCAGTGACATGAAGTAGAACACAATAACAAAATGTTTTTTTTATATTTATGCATTAATATCGTCTAGTAGGTACCTACATATAAAAATAAGTGAATGCGTTAACAAATAACAATTATTATAAATTCACATCAAAACTTAAGCAACGATCTTTTCTGTAAGCACCTTACATTGTAAACTAAACAGTAATGGTAACTCTTAACACACAGTTATCGTTATACCTATGAGTATTATACCTTGGGCGCGAAATTATCAAACTCAATCATTTCACTTTATAACCTTAAAATATATAGGAACGAAACGCGTGTTTCTAAAATCACTGTGCAATCTAATTTTATAATGTTTTAACTTATCAAATCCGTCGGCATTATTTCTCCAATGTAAATATTATGTTACTCACCTCTTATCGAAACTACCAGCAAAATCGCAACGAGCAAGCAGAGAAGCTTCCAGAGCGCACTCTGTTTACATGGACGGCCGGAACGCATTGACGGCGCATCCAGGGGGGGTATTTCGTGTTACTCTATGACAGTCTATGATATTAACATCATTGTAGGCGCGTAATACAAATAGTTATTGAGATAAACAATAGCGCGGATTGTCAACGGCGCGGTAATTGCCAACTCTCCCCTACATTCTTTCTTTGTATTATACATTGATTTATGCGAAATACTTTAAAACTTTCTTTACGTTTTCACGAATTTATGTTGGATTAATGCGTTTAATAAAGGTTTAATTTTCCTTTTGATTTCACGAAATAAGTTCCATTTATTATTCATAAGAAAGGTATTCAAGGTCATCTTTAATGATACGTTTCTTCTTGTATAAATTTATATTTCTTTGATATAAGACATTCTATTCCTTAATATTGAATATTATTCAACGCATTATTTCACTTATGAATTACTGTTTTAATATGTTTTGAAATTACTCTGCTATATTTTGTGAATATATCTTATATAATATATCTTATATCTAATATATCTTACTAACGTCACCAATCAACGTATTCACAATCGACTATCAGATCTCAAAGATGATTGGAATCAGTTTTCTATAATTCACAATGCTATTACGGTTTCAATCCCTGAACTTTCAATTGAGAACAAGTAGAAGTTTATAATCACTCTTATTTTGATGAGAATGTTTATTATGCCACTAAAGAGGGTTATCTTGAGGCGCTTGAAAAATTTATTTCCCTGCTTGATTTAGATCAGACTCCGATGACTGGGTCATCATCTTCACAAACGATCTCTCTTCCTAGTACCAGTACACATTTCTTTCCACATACAAGACTATTATTCCTCAAATTATTATTCCTCCGTTCAAAGGAGAACCAGAAAAATGGCTTGCTTTTAAAGGATTTTTCGTTTCAATAGTGATTGAAAATTCTCACATACCAGATATTGAAAAACTGCAATATTTAAAAACCCTCTTAGAGGATTCGGCTTTTCAATTAGTACAACATACTGCGTTGACGGCGGACAAGTTTAAGAAAACTTGGGATTTACTTACAGCCTTTTACGAGAACACTCGGTTACATGTTAACACTACATTACAAACCTTAATGAATCTTAAACGTATGACGAAAGAGTCCGTTTTTATATTCTAACATAATGCAACTATATCGTACTCTTGAAACTTTGGAGCGTCCGGTCAGTACGTGGGACGATTTCTTGGTTTTCATATCCCAGGTAGCAAGCACTCGTCATTTTGACGTCAATATTTGGTCATAATTGGTCAGTAACGTCATTCGTCGATTAAGTGACGTATATTTAACGTCATGTTTTAATACGTCAAAAAGACTTTGTAAAATGACATTATATAGACGTTTAATTGACTACCCAAGTAGCAGACAGTCGTCATAATGACGTGATTTTTACGTCATTTTATGACGCATGTTATGTCATTTATTCCTAAAGTTTAACGTAAAAATGACGTATTTTTCACAATATTTTTCACAGGAATATTCCTACATTTATAGTGTTTCGTAACTTTATGATTGAAGTGGTGAATTTATGATATAAGTGGATCTAGTTGCGTGTGTATAATCATTAGTTTTATGACAACTATTTCATGCAGTGTTATAACTATCAAGAAGATATCATTACAAGATTTTTGAACACTTTAAAGATGTACCGTTATAGACAAGTACAGTTAATAAGGAAGCATCAGGGTCAGAAGATCGTCACTGTCCACTGGATCATCGAAGTCAAGCGACACGGGCGCGGTACTGTACTAGGATGGGTGACCGCCTTGAGACAGCGGGCTATGCTATACACACACGATATGTAAAGAAACAGTTAAAATGCTTTTTTTTTCTTAAATATAGAAAAAGAACGTTTTTTTATAAACGTTTATCAAGTGGACATTTTTAAATTTTAATTTCATAAAAAAACATTTCTAAAAACCGGTATGTCGTACATTGGACCTATTTTTGCCGTCAATAAAACGTCAGAAAATGACGTCGTTGGGATGTGACTTAGGACCGTGAAAAATACGTCATTTTTACGTTAAACTTTAGGAATAAATGACGTAACATACGTCATAAAATGACGTAAGAATCACGTCATTATGACGACTGTCTGCTACCTGGGATGTTTACAAAAATTAGATTCAGAAACTGCCAAATTATGGGAATCTAAATTAGGCTCGTCCAAAACTCCTCCTTTGTGGACTCAATTCAAAGACTTTTTATTTGATCGTATGTCATCCTTACAATCTTATGAAAGATCTCAAAATGTTAAGATTTTACAACCAACAAAGCAATCGACAGCGAAGGTACATCATCAAGGGAATTCGAACGATTCTTCTTCCAAACATCAACCTTTCTGTGTCATATGTAAAGGAAAACATTATGTAGCTGCTTGCCCTCAGTATAATCCTAAGACAGTAGAACAAAAATTAGCTATTGTCAAGAAACATAAACTCTGTTTTAACTGTTTAGGAGCACATCGCGTTTCGACTTGCAGAGTCACTAAAAGATGCCAGAAATGTGGATCAAAGCACCACACTACTATCCATCAATCAAATTACTCTAAAACAAAGGATAAGGAAAGTTCAGTTAAAAATGAATCGTCTTCAAGCAATTCTCAAAATTCTGAATCAAAATTTTTACATTCTTTTAACAATAAATCGGTAGGATCCTCTATTCTTTTGGCTACAGCTCAGGTATTCATTGTCTCGTCAACTGGACAAACAATGAAAATAAGAGCATTAATTGATCAAGGGTCTGAGGTATCGATTGTTACTGAAAGGGTTACGCAAATACTCAATTTAACTCGTAGTCACTCATTTACGTCTTTAACAGGTACTGGTGCTCAAAAATCACATAAAACTAAAGGGTTAGTTTCTTTCATTATTAGATCACACTTTCAATCAGACTTTGAACTTACGGTAAATGCATACATTCTGCCTAGATTAACGTCTTCTCTTCCTTCGATGAAACACGACAGAGATAAATGGAACCATTTACAAGGTCTTAAACTTGCAGATCCTAACTTCTTCAAACCAGGCTCTATTGATTTGATATTAGGAGCCGATCGTTACGGTCAAATAATCGAAGAGGGTATAATTAAAGGAGAAATAGATACTCCTATTGCGCAATTCACAAAACTTGGTTGGATTGTATCAGGCGTTACGAATCATGCGAAATCTGATAATCGAGTTCAGAGATACCACGTTACAGTGGATAACGAACTTTTTGATTTAGTAAAAAGATTTTGGGAGATTGAAGAAATTGTAACCTGCAATAAATTATTATCTGCTGATGAACAAGATTGCGAAAATCATTTTTTAGCTACGCATTCGAGAGACGCGGACGGGAGATACGTAGTAAAGCTTCCTTTTAAGGAGTCGACGGAGAAACTTGGTAATTCTAAATGTTACCTCGAAAAAAGAGAAAGTTGTAGTATTATACCTCGAAAAAATATAAGTAACAAGTGGTAGACATAATCTTTATATCTTGAAAAATCTCGAAAAAATCTAAGCAGTAGTATCTTTATTTCCGAAAAATTATAACCCAAGTGATACACATCACAAAATTATGTTACCTTATCGAAAAGAAGAGTCGCGCTTCAAGTGATCTATTACAATTACAAAAAAGAAATGATATCTCTTTAAATTACAGCGCCAATTACAGAGAGAACGTATATATTGCTTCAAAAAATAATTGTTGCACTACTTTGGAAAATCTTTACATTGTGTCAATTAAAAAAGAATGTATGATAACAATTTTATAAGATTAAAAGATTTTATTTAAATTTTACAAGGGAATACAAGATATTTAAATACAAAGTTTATATACATGTGTATTTTTTAGTGGTCACAAAGAATTACAGAGGTAACAGTACAAAATAAAAATATTTTATTAAAATACATAAATTTTTCTTGTAAAAATACTTGGCGCTGCTAGACCTCGAAATTTTAAATAAATAAATAAACTTATCCTATACTTAATTATAAGCCGCATTATTCGCCGTCGTCACGCACACCCATATCACTCGCTCGCACATACACACCACGCTGATAATCATTTTGTTACTTTCGTCGCATTCTTCTCTGAATTATTTTTATTTATTGTTGTCCTTATTTATTTAAAATTTTGAGCAGCGCCAAGTATTTTTACAAGAAAAATTTATGTATTTTAATAAAATATTTTTATTTTGTACTGTTACCTCTGTAATTCTTTGTGATTAAATCTTTTATTCTATTGAAAAATACATATATAAACTTTGTAATTAAATACAAATTGTATTCCCTCGTTGGATATTTTAATAAAATATTTTTATTTTGTACTGTTACCTCTGTAATTCTTTGTGACCACTAAAAAATACACATGTAAACTTTGTGTTTAAATATCTTGTATTCCCTTGTAAAATTTAAATAAAATCTTTTAATCTTATAAAATTGTTATCATACATTCTTTTTTAATTGACACAATGTAAAGATTTTCCAAAGTAGTGCAACAATTATTTTTTGAAGCAATATATACGTTCTCTCTGTAATTGGCGCTGTAATTTAAAGAGATATCATTTCTTTTTTGTAATTGTAATAGATCACTTGAAACGCGACTCTTCTTTTTAATAAGGTAACATAATTTTGTGATGTGTATCACTTAGGTTATAATTTTTCGGAAATAAAGATACTACTGCTTAGATCTTTTCGAGATTTTTCAAGATATAAAGATTATGTCTACCACTTGTTACTTATATTTTTTCGAGGTATAATATTACCACTTTTTCTTTTTTTGAGGTAACAACATATACACTACTATGCGTGTACTTGGCACCTTTTTTACCTTTTTTTTTAAAAAAGTAGTTTTGTACGGATATCACGGCTTTTTGTAGTATTACGCATTTTATAAACAGTATGTACAGGGTAAAGCTATTTGGAGGTATAATACTACTACTTTGTTTTTTTCGAGGTAACAACATAACAGGGTAACAACATAACACATATATACTACTATGCGTGTACTTGGCGCCTTTTTTTACCTTTTTTAAAAAGGTATTTTTGTACGGATATCACGCCTTTTTGTAGTGTGTTACGCATCTTAATTTTATAAACAATATATCTTATAATCTTATAAACAGTATATACAAGGTATGAAGCTGAAAGTGTTACGGACTATTATTTCTAAAGGAAACAACAATTTAATATTTTGCTTAGTTTTTTAAAAATAGTAATCTGTAACCCTTTTAGTTGTACACCTTGTATATATTTTTCAATTTTAACATAAAACACAATCGCAATATAGCATAATTAATGTTAATAAGTTGTTAACTGTAAAATTTTTTATTTATTTTTATTCGCGTGTCTTACTGAATGTTGTTCGCAATTGTATATGTACCGATATCTACAGGTATCGATGTTTTTGATAATTACAGATGGACATACCTGTAACACGTGTCTGAAACTTACCTGATTTGTTTATTCTTTTATTTCCTTCAACTAATCGCAAATTAATTCTATTTGATAAAAGCAATTCTGTCAAATTTCTCATACATAACGCATCGTTTATAATTTTCTATTAATTATATATATTAAATAGTACGATATATATATTCGTACTCACATCCTTGAAAATTATTTCGGGAATTCAAGCGAATGTCACAACTAGATAAAATTATCTTTCATATTTTGACAGTTGAGTAGGAACATATTTGAGTTGGCGAAAAATGATTCTCTGAAACCGCAGGTGTGTGTAAATAATTCAGTAGAAAATATATAATCTTCATTTCAAAATACATTTGCACACTACGTACCAAAAATATATAATATGATAACATTGATAACGTTTTTGCTATTCAATTGATTGAATTTTAGAAAAGAAAAAGATTTAAAAGTATATAACTATGTCAGTTTATAAAGAGACATAGACTACGTTTACATGGCACTGTTGATCGGGTTTTATAACATCGGTAGTTCTTAGGCCAGTCAATTACAACTATTCCATTCTTCTGAAGAATGATTACGATTGGTCTTCCTGACAACTACCGATGTTATAAAACCCGATTAACGGTGTCATGTAAACGTAGTGCAAATTGAATCATATATATTTAATTGCCTGCTTATTAAATATAAAGTGCAAACACATAAAAATTGTATATTTTTCTATACTTAAATGCAATAGGAAGAAATAATTAAACAAGTATCCTTGCATAGGAATATTATGCATAATTTTTACAAAACATATTTAAGATTCGCGCAATTGAGATAATGTTAATAATACGACATGATCTTTTTAATCATGAAACTTACAAACTAACGGAAAAAGATTCGTATTCTAAATGCTAATAATTTTTCTAATGTAACAATAATAATACTGAAAATATATGGATAGAAATATATATAATAAATAATAATATAATTAATGATATACAAGAGCTTTTGTCGCGCATATCGATTTTCAATAATGGATAGATATTGTAACAAATACGTTTTACGTTTATTCAAAAACAAATTATGTGTAAATAAAAATTGTATGAATTAAAATTATGTGTATATACACATAATAAAAATGCGGAATTATTTTTATGTCAGACATAATTTTAATGCATCCAATTTTTATTATGTCAAGACATAATTTTAATTCATCCAATTTTTATTATGTCTAGACATAATTTTAATTTGTCCAGTTTTTATTATGTCTAGACATAATTTTAATTCAACGAATTTTTATTATGTCATGACATAATTTTAGTTCTGCCGCTAGGGAATTTTTAAGTCGATTCTTATGAATTAAGCTTGAATTCGATGTCTAGGTATCCCAGGTTGCCGATAACGAGTTACAAATAGTGCGCTCCATAGTTTTCGGTGTCCAGGTGTAATAATACGTTGAATTCGATGTCTAGGTGTCCCACGTTGCCGATGACGAGATCCACATAGTGCGCTCCGTAGTTTTCGGTGTCTACGTGTATTAATATCTCAAATTCAATATCTACGTGTCCTACATTCGGATTTAAAGTTATTAATACACCTAGTCACCAAAAACTACGAAGCGCACTATGTGGACCTCGTCATCGGCAACCTGGAACACGTAGACATTGAATTCGAGGTATTATTACACCTAGACACCAAAAACTACGGAGCGCGTTATCTGGACATCGTCATCAGCAACCTGGGACACCTAGACATCAATTTCAAGGTATTAATACACGTAGACACCGAAAACTATGAAGCGCTGGATCCCGTCATCGGCAACCTGGGACACGTGGACATTGAATTCAAGGTATTAATACACGTAGACACCGAAAACTACGGAGCGCACTATGTGGACCTCGTCATCGGCAACCTGGAAAACGTAGACATCGAATTCAAGGTATTATTACACCTAGACACCAAAAACTACGGAGCGCGTTATCTGGACCTCGTCATCAGCAACCTGGGCCACCTAGACATCAATTTCAAGGTATTAATACACGTAGACACCGAAAACTACGGAGCGCACTATGTGGATTCCGTCATCGGCAACCTGGGACACGTGGACATCGAATTCAAGGTATTAATACACGTAGACACCGAAAACTACGGAGCTCACTATCTAGACATCGTCATCGGCAACCTGGGACACCTAGACATCGCATTCAACGTATTATTACACCTGGACACCGAAAACTACGGAGCTCACTATCTAGACATCGTCATCGGCAACCTGAGATACCTAAACATCGAATTCAAGCTTGATTCATAAGAATCAATATATATTATATATATACTTAATTTAGCTAAATAGAAATCTTCCTTCTGACCGATAAGTCTATCGATTTTTAATAATTTACCTACTAGATCGTTCGAAATACGCGCGCGATATCGAAACTGGCGATACCTGGCCGCCAGTGTCGAAAAAGTGAAAGGGACATTTTCTCTGATTACGTGATATATATGAACTGACTGACAGCGCGCTAAACGCACTATCTGCATTCGCGCAGTACACACACGTAAACATATGTGCATATCGAAACTGGCGATACTAGCACCGCCCCTGGTGTCGAAAAAGTGAAAGTAACGCGACTGCAGCTAATGACATGAGAGATGAGAGACGGTCGACGTATCTTACGTATAGTATCTTAAGGTAGCTACTGCATTAGCGAAAACAAAGATTTTTGATTGGCATTAAACTATGTTATTCTATAGGGCATTATACGTGATCAGGAATTAATTCACGATTTTTTACCACGTAATTACGGAAATATAAGCATTCAAAGTTGGTCAGTTTTACATTAGGTTATATGTGAACGACGTGCAAAATCGTAATTAACGAGTTTTTACGAGTATTTTAAAAAAAGATTGAAATTTGGAAAACAGAAGATCTTATCAATTAAACTATTACGAATGATTTAAAAGAAAAAAAACGTTAGTTTACCATTGCAATAAAAAGATATTCAATATTAAAGCAAACAAAATGTAGCTAACAGAGAAGCTCTGGCTAGGTTGCGTCATCGGAAGCGTCACTCGGGTGTGCTCCTTTCTCCTTCTAACTTACTGAGATAGAAGAAGAGGGGAGTAGGCTCGTGTGCGCTCGGGTGACGTTTCCGAACGCAGTCAGTCAGCTGGCAACAGCGCGGACCGCACCTAACCTCACTGTCGGCGCCAATGTAAAAATAATCAGAATTAATGACCCAAAACTTCCAGAAAGTCATTTTTTATCATTATTATGATAGTTGAGAAACTTTACGACTATATTGCTCCCAATTTTTTAGATTTTTGTTACAGTTGTTTTGACAAATGTGAAGTTGGTACCCCTGTGTAAGACACTTCGTTTTTAATTAATTACCTGTATCTGGGATTAATTATATGGTGTTATTATACATTTCTGGAGACTAGAAGTTGCACGGAACAAGGTGATACCAAATATACATTTTTTAATACATTAATAAAAATTTTTTTTCGAGTGCTCTATTTTGACTCACGACAACGCAGTATCTACCTTAATTAAAAATTTTCACATTTGGACTTTGCGTCGCAATATCTCCGCTCGTAGGGCACGTAGCGGAATATTATAAGAGAAACCCCCCCCCCCCCCCCAAATCGACCCAAGCTATCGATCAAGCCTACTTAAAACTTGATCCGTTCACTCGTTATATGAGATCTCAACATCTCGGGTACTCGCAACTCGTATGCGTTCGCGTAAAAGAGTCACACGGTGCGGTCTCGTTTCGCGTGTACTTGGCGCGAGACACTACCGTGTCTCTTGATTCTTGCGTACTTGTATTTCTATATATCTCAACCAAGTGTACCGACCTAAACGTACGCGTAATCTTATCTTTTAACCGAACAACGGGGAAACTAAATCCAATCGTCGCCGATTGTATAAACGGTTCGTTGCGTTTCATTTTCGCGAGTGTTATTCGAAGTCGTCGGATTATTCGGAATTCCGTCGTTTCTCTGCCGTCCGAGTCCGCCGGAAATAATCGAACGTTAATTCGCGTTTCGGGATCGTCGCGTAAAATATCGTTCTTTTTTAATAATTAGCATATAACTGCGTTAATTTCCACGTTCTCAGACGTGACGGCTGTCTCGTGCGTGGTCCTGAGTGGTATGGGCCTGGATCGCATAACAAGAACTGCCCAGATAATTTGACTTAACTATGCGTGGAAGGGTGCTACCATGACGTGTCGATGGCGAGGGGAGATGATCCTCATTGTAGAAAGCTCGCTTTCTACTTTTCGAGGATCTCTCTTCTCTCTGTCGAACACTATTCAACTGACCACGCGGGGCTAAGTCCTTAATCGGACAAATCGAGTCAGTTGTCCGGCTCTAAACGTGTCGAGACAACGCGGTTATCGCGAGCGATTTTTCCACGAACAAATTTGGTCGTTACGTAACGTTTTCGGGAGTAACGTATTAAATATTGCGCGATTATAGTTATCCGCGTATACGTGTGATGCCGGTGGAGTTGTGTCGAGCATCGAGGGAGCTAACAATCCGAGAGGACAGCCTGAGAGGAGGAGGAGGTTTGGTAGAAGCATCGGGCATCGACGTACCAACATTTCTGGTAAGTGTTACTTTTTATTTTTTCTACAGATGTTATAGAATTCCTTTTTTCGTTTATCCCTAGTCAGTTGTCATGTTAAACCGTGATTCGGAATATACATTAGTAAAAAGAAGTAACTTGAAAAATTTGATTCAAGTTGATTCTAACATAGAGACCTTTTTGCGAAGAAGTAATTTAAAAGTATATTAATCTGAATAACGAATAAGATGTTCGGTGCGCGTGACAATTATTTAATCGATTCGATAATTTTTATGTTACAGAAAATATCAACGCGGGAAGAAGCATCAGCTTCGCATCGAGGGAACACGAGTGTCGCATCGAGGGAGCTGATAATCCGATAATTCGGCATCGGGCGCGATGAAACAACTTTGTGGTAAATATTGCTTTTTATTTTGTGTAAAATAATTTTAATTTTTGCTTATACTTGAGTCGTTTTATTTCATTATAATTTTGAAATAATAATTAAAAAAAAATAAGTAATTTGAAATTTTATAAGAATTTATTTTTGTAAAGATATCTTTCTGAAAATGTATAATTATTTAAATAAAAGTGTAATTTTAAATGATGAATAAGAAGTTTGATGCGTAAGAATTATTTAATATTAAATCATTTATTTATATATGTTACAGAAGATAACGATGCGGTAAGTGTCGCATCGAGAGAGCTGACAACCCGAGAGGACAGCCTGAGAGGAGGAGGAGGCCTGGGAGAGGCATCGGGCACCAGCGGAACAACTTTGCGGTAAATATTATTTATTTGTGTAAAAGCAACTTTTTTCCTGTTTATTCTTGAATCGCTTTATTTCACAATAATTTAGAAATAATAATTAGAAAGAAAGTGGTAATTTGAAGTTGTATAAAAGCTCATTATTGTAAAGATCATTTTGGGAAAATAATTATTTAAATAAATATCTAATTGAATGATAAATAAAATGTTTAATGCCATAGGAATTATGTTTTAAAACATTAGGTTTTTTGAACATCATCTTAATGTGAATTTTATGCTTGTATATTACAGATTCAACGTAGCTACGTGGCAGATATAATTCCGCTGTTGCGCATCGGGGTTGGTGAGTAATGAATTAACATATTTTTTGAGGTAACGGATGTGTGGCAACTGGCAACCTATAAAATATATAGGTACCGCGAAAAATGTATACCACATAAATGTATACCTTAAATGTATACCACATATCTAGATAAACGTACATGCAATTTAAAAATAACATAAGTTTATAGCATTCCATACATCTGTTGCCATAAAATGAATCAGTTAAAACAGATTAGGATAAGTTTAATCTTCGATGTCTTTTTATTATTATATTTATATATTGATTAATTTAAGGTGTGTATATACGAGAATGTAGATACTCGTATGCACACACTGTGTATAAAAACAGAATTTTTCGGAAAATTGAGAATACCATGAGGACAAAATATTATTTATTGATAATTATATTAATTGATGATGTTATTTGGTTATTATTTAGAATCAAATAATATAATTTTTAATTACATGTATATGTACATAACATAATTTTTTTAACAAATATAAAAAATAAAGAAAGTAAAGTAGAATACAAATAAAGATTTAACAATTAAAATCTTTTTAATTTAATGTTCTTATTTAAGTTTACTTATGATATTTATATTTCGGGATTAACAAATAGAAAGAATAAAATATTTATATTGTTTCATATATGCAATAAGAAAAATGAAAAAATATAATAAAATAAAAAATAATTAAAGTAAACAATATTGTAATCATAATATTGAAAAATATTTATTACAAATATTGTATTATAAATGTGTAATATTGTATTATTCCTTTTCTCATCTACCTCTCTTATTATATCTTATTAAATATTTATATATCCAAGATTAAACTTTATATAAGTTAGTGCAAAGGAGCAATATATTTGGTCCACGACGTCATAGGCTAATAATGGACGTTTATAAGACGTCATTTCTTAGACCATGTAAAGACGTTTTATGGTGACTATATGTATACACGCAGTGGTTATGTAAATAGCTATCAAGAAGATGTTTAAAACTGATGTTATATGTTGATTGTTAAAACGTCAAAGTTTCGTCAATTAAGTCATATATTGGTCCTATTTTTGCCGTCATTAAGACGTCAGAAAATGACGTCGTAAAGATGTGACATATCGACGTCATTTTCGGGTCTCACGAGACCTATGTAGGACGTCAGATTGGTCATTTTGTGAGCAAAATTTGCCGTCATTACGACGTCATTTTGCTACTTGGGATGTATTTCATTATTCTTAAATGTACTCGTTTGTAATCACTTCTCCTAAAAACTGTTCTATCCATGTATTTTTAAATAGAAAGTTATATACATATATATCTTGTAATAATGGGAGAACATTATATTTCTCGCACGAATTTTGATTTCGCATGCATAAAACAGATGAATATCGATTAAAATAAATATTCGGGAATTGTATATTTATTATTATATTGTTAAAAAACGGTAAATGTTATTGATTCGCTGCCGAAATCACTACTATCGGAAGCAGCCCGGAAGATACGGGATTCGTTTCCTCCTGCAGCGGGGCCGCCCATATTTGACGAATCGTTTAACTTTCCTTCGTAGATTGATCTCAAGGAGAGTGGTAAGAAGCAAGACTTAGGTCGCTCGTTACCATAAAGATCATTCTTTTCTGCGTTGATTGCTGCGTTGAACCAGCGTGTCACTCGGCAGAGGGGCCTTAATTTGGCCAAATTATTGAGTCAGTTATCCTTTCTTGAACGTGATAATAACGGGATCGCAATTCTTTAAGATCTATAATATTTTGAAAAATATAGAGCTTTAGAGGGTTAATAGTGGTGTAAATTCTATCTGCAGGTACGATTAATCGAAATCATTTAGAGACACGTATAATAAAAATGCTTAATCCTTCTGAAGTTATATTCATTATTGCGTAAAATAAAAATAAGTATAAAGGATTCGCGCTGTATCAGCGATATATATCATAGAAATTATATTATAGGACATCACAATTATAGGTATCACAAGTATCGGTGGATCAATTTATTGGCAAATATTCGACGCGATTTGTTTTATTCGTAGTCCGGTCAATTTAGCCCAAAAAATAGGGGTAAGGTTACAATAATTCCGATAGAGCTGAAAATTCGTACGAATGTTCGGAACACCATTATAAATGAACTGTGAAAAGTCCCTATACATCCCGTGCCTGGAAAAAATTTTATTCAAGGTCAAAGGTGGCAAAAATAGTTTTTTTGTGTTTTTCAGCCGAATGGTAAGTTTTATCATAAAAATAGCTTAGACAATAATTGTAGATCGTGCAATTATCTATAATAATTGTCTCTATACTTTTTTCTGTAAGAGTCACCGTTTCCGAGATATAATCATTCAAAAAGTTGAAAAAACGGTGTATGCTCCAGTGATGTATGTACGCGGCGTACTTATGCATATTATGAAGAACACCGTTTTTTCAACTTTTTGAATGATTATATCTCGGAAACAGTGACTCTTACAGAAAAAAGTATAGAGACAATTATTATAGATAATTGCACGATCTAAAATTATTGTCTAAGCTATTTTTATGATAAAATTTACTATTCGGCTGAAAAACACGAAAAACCCATTTTTGCCACCTTTGACCTTGAATAAAATTTTTTCCAGGCACGGGATGTATGGGGACTTTTCACAGTTCATTTATAATGGTGTTCCGAACATTTGTATACAAATTTTCAGCTCTATCGGAATTATTGTAACCTTGAATGTCTACTTTGACCGGACTATCGATTATTTTGGCTCAACCTGAAGTTTTGACTGTACTTCCGCAACGGAATTTACCACAAAATTCTTTTTCACAACACTTCCACGGAAAGTTCGACTTTCCATGCCTGTAGAGAGGGACGAAAGTGGCCAATTTCACGCCAGGGAGGAAAGTTTGTTACTTTCGTCCCGCTAAACAGGGACGAAAGTGGTCACTTTCCTCCCTAGGGCGGAAAGTGCTTACTTTCGTCCCGCCAAACAGGGACGAAAGTGGTCACTTCACATCGGTCACTTTCTTCCCTAGGGCGGAAAGTGGCCACTTTCGTCCCTGTTTAGCGGGCGGAAAGTAACGTAACGGGCAAATCTTAAAACATATATAGGAAGCTTTCCAGCAAGTGACAAATCGACACAAGTGTCGTTTTGTCTTTGTTACTCATTGCCAAAAAAGAAAGATAAAACGACGTTTGTGTCGACTTGTGTCGCTTGCTGTCTGTATCATGACTGAAGATTCATCTGAATCAACATCTAAAATACAAAATAGAGGAAATAATCCAATCTTTTTCAATTCCAAAATTGTAGTGTAAATATTAAATTCACTAATTAATGCTTATTCTTTGTAAAAATTATATTCTTTAATTATATTCTAAAAATTAATAGACGGCGATACGAGTCAAGCGCGGTACGTGGTGCGCAAATAGAGAATTAATAGTTACAGAAGTAACGAATTAAAATGTATATACGTATATACATTTATTCCAACTTAATAAATTGCTCGCCGATTATTTGTCGGACTTGAAACACAGCTATCGTTGGAACATTAATATTTTTCGCAATAATTTCTTTACAGTTTTTTAAATAATTAAATCGTGTAGATTTAATTCCGGGGAGGAAAGGGTATTAATGTTCCAATGATAGCTGTGTTTCAAGTCCGACAAATAATCGGCGCGCAGTTTATTAAGTTGGAATATGTAGAAATTGCCTTGCCAGCGCCACGACACTTGTCAGCGCCATGCAAGTTTGCCACGCCACAGCCTTATCCTAAAAACTGGAAAGAGCCATATCAGGGCCATGTTCGCGCCTAATATGGCATTTACATAAAATTGAACGGGCGCAGGTCTGGATTTGACTGAGTTTCTAATGCGATCCACACTTGCGCCACATTAGGTGCTGTCGAGATTCTTCTCTTTGGCTTCTATATCAACTTCTTAATTGTTTTAGAAATTATTAACGCATGTATGTTAAAATTGAGACAGAGGATTGTTTTATCTTTCACCTGCCGCGGCCGGGGTCCTTCGGCTGGCAGGGCTCTACTAATTTATCTGGCAATAAATGATAATAAATATATAATAATAAATAATAATAATAATAAATGATAAACAATAATAAATAATAATAAATAAATGGTATAATAAATAAATAATTTGGTTCGGCAATAAATAATAAATAATAAATTAAATTTATATTTTATAAATAAAATATATAAATAAAAACAATATTAAATAATTATTACTCTTTTTAAACTGAATTTGTTTCTTAAGATGATTTTTGAAAAATTATATATTTGCGCTGATTATGACATATGTAGACTATATATAACACTTACATCAAATTAAGAAGTAGCCGACCACGTAAGGCAGTTGACTCACGATCCAGAGGTCCCGAGTTCGATCCCACCAAGGTAAGTGTTTTTTTCAAATACGAGAAAATATTTATAATCATAGACTGCATCTTAAGAAACAAATTTAGTTATAAAATAGTAATAAAATTTCGAAAAAAAAAATAATTTTTTTTTATGCCAGGTGAATATCATATAATACCGCTGCCATGTTAGCGCCATGCCAGCGCCATGCCAGCACCCACGTCAGATCTGTGGCGCTAGCGGGCAAAACGTGACGTTTCGCAGATGGCGCTTACCAGCGTACCATGCCAGATCCTGAAATGGCAGTGTGGCACGCTGGTCAGTGCCATGCAAGCGCCCAGTCAAAATTTCTACCAGGGATGTGTATATACGTATATACATTTTAATTCGTTACTTCTGTAACTATTAATTCTCTATTTGCGCACTGCCCTTGACTCGTATCGCCGTCTATTGATTTATTGACATTTTCACGAGTCTAATGATATATTTATATTCTAAAAATTTTATTTTTTACATTTTTTGGAAATTTTTTTGTTATTTTAAAATTAAAATTATATATATATATATTTTTAATTTTATTTTAATTTTATTTTTTTATGTGGGAGGCTTTGCCCTCCACACCCCCCAGGGGCTTTGCCCCTGGACCCCACCAGGGCTTCGTCTCTGGACCCCACATCACTCTCTTTTTCTCTTTTTATCAAGAGACACGGTAGTGTCTCGCGCCAAGTACACGCGGAGCGAGACCGCACCGTGACTCTTTTACGCGACGCGACGGGTTGCGAGTACCCGAGATGTTGAGATCTCGATAACGAGTGAACGGATCAAGTTCTAAGTAGGCTTGATCGATAGTTGGGGTAAAAATAAGGGGGGTATCTCCTATATAATTTTCCGCTACGTGCCCTACGAGCGGAGATATTGCGACGCAAAGTCCAAATGTGAAAATTTTTTATTAAGATACTCCTCCTCCTAACGCCGACGTTTTATATGATGACGTCATAATCAGAAATGTCCCTTTCACTTTTTCGCCACTGGCGGCGCAGGTATCGCCAGTTTCGATATCGCGCGCGTATTTCGAACGATCTAGTAGGTAAATTATTAAAGGTCGATAGACTTATCGGTCAGAAGGAAGATTTCTATTTAGCTAAATTAAGTATAAATATATAATATATATTGATTCTTATGAATCAAGCTTGAATTCGATGTTTAGGTATCCCAGGTTGCCGATGACGAGGTACAGATAGTGCGCTTCATAGTCTTCGGTGTCCAGGTGTAATAATACGTTGAATGCGATGTCTAGGTGTCCCAGGTTGCCGATGACGATGTCTAGATAGTGAGCTCCGTAGTTTTCAATGTCCAGGTGTAATAATACGTTGAATGCGATGTCTAGGTGTCCCAGGTTGCCGATGACAATGTCTAGATAGTGAGCTCCGTAGTTTTCGGTGTCTACGTGTATTAATACCTTGAATTCGATTTCTAGGTGTCCCAAATTGCCGATGACGAGGTTCACATAGTGCGCTTCGTAGTTTTCGGTGTCCAGGTGTAATAATACGTTGAATTTGATGTCTACGTGTTCCAGGTTGCCGATGACGAGGTCCACATAGTGCGCTCCGTAGTTTTCGGTGTCTACGTGTATTAATACCTTGAATTCGATGTCCACGTGTCCCAGGTTGCCGATGACGGGATCCAGATAGTGCGCTTCATAGTTTTCGGTGTCCAGGTGTAATCGTACGTTGAATTCGATGTCTAGGTGTCCCAGGTTGCCGATGACAAGGTCCACATAGTGCGCTCCGTAGTTTTTGGTGTCTACGTGTATTAATACCTTGAATTCGATGTCCACGTGTCCCAGGTTGCCGATGACGGGATCCAGATAATGCGCTTCATAGTTTTCGGTGTCCAGGTGTAATCGTACGTTGAATGCAATGTCTAGGTGTCCCAGGTTGCCGATGACGATGTCTAGATAGTGAGTTCCGTAGTTTTCGGTGTCTACATGTATTAATACCTTGAATTCGATGTCCACGTGTCCCAGGTTGCCGATGACGGAATCCACATAGTGCGCTCCGTAATTTTCGGTGTCTACGTGTATTAATACCTTGAAATTGATGTCTAGGTGTCCCAGGTTGCTGATGACGAGGTCCAGATAACGCGCTCCGTAGTTTTTAGTGTCTAGGTGTAATAATATCTCGAATTCGATGTCTACGTGTTCCAGGTTGCCGATGACGAGGTCCACATAGTGCGCTTCGTAGTTTTTGGTGACTAGGTGTATTAATAACTTTAAATCCAAATGTAGGACACGTAGATATTGAATTTGAGGTATTAATACACGTAGACACCGAAAACTACGAAGCGCACTATGTGGATCTTGTCATCGGCAACGTGGGACACCTAGACATCGAATTCAACGTATTATTACACCTGGACACCGAAAACTATGGAGCGCACTATTTGTAACCCGTTATCGGCAACCTGGGATACCTAGACATCGAATTCAAGCTTGATTCATAAGAATCGACTTAAAAATTCCCTAGCGGCAGAACTAAAATTATGTTATGACATAATAAAAATTCGTTGTAATAAAATTATGTCTAGACATAATAAAAACTGGACAAATTAAAATTATAGACATAATAAAAATTGGATGAATTAAAATTGTCTTGGCATAATAAAAATTGGATGAATAAAAATTATGTCTGACATAAAAATAATTCCGCACTTTTATTATGTGTATACACATAATTTTAATTCATACAATTTTTATTATGTGTACACATAATTTGTTCTCGAATGAACGTAAAACGTATTTGTTACAATATCTATCCATTATTGAAAATCGATATGCGCGACAAATCTTTTGTATATCATTAACCTTTTTCAAAAACAGGTAAAAAAATGCGCCAAGTACACGCATAGTAGTATATATGTATTATGTTGTTACCTCGAAAAAAACAAAGTGGTAGTATTATACCTCGAAATAACACCCTGTACATGCTGTTTATAAAATGCGTAATACTACAAAAAAGGCGTGATATCTGTACAAAATTACCTTTTTTAAAAAAAAGGTAAAGAAAGGCGCCAAGTACACGCGTAGTAGTGTATATGTGTTGTTACCTCGAAAAAAAACAGTGGTAATATTATACCTAAAAAAAATCTAAGTAACAAGTGGTAGACGTAATCTTTGCATTTCAAAAAATCTCGAAAAAACCTATAAGTAGTAGTATATTTACCTAAAAAAAACCGAAATAACAAGTGGTAGAAGTAATCTTTGTATCGAAATAACACCCTGTACATACTGTTTATAAAATGCGTAATACTACAAAAAAGGCATGATATCTGTACAAAATTACCTTTTTTAAAAAAAAGGTAAAGAAAGGCGCCAAGTACACGCGTAGTAGTGTATGTGTTGTTACCTCGAAAAAAAACAGTGGTAATATTATACCTCAAAAAAATCTAAGTAACAAATGGTAGACGTAATCTTTGCATTTCAAAAAATCTCGAAAAAACATATAAGCAGTAGTATATTTACCTAAAAAAACTGAAGTAACAAGTGGTAGACGTAATCTTTGTATCTCGATAAATCTTGAAAAAACCTAAGCAGTAGTATCTTTACCTCGAAAAAACCGAAGTAACAAGTGGTAGATGTAATCTTTGTTTCTCGAAAAATCTCGAAAAAACTTAAGCAGTAGTATTTTTATTTCCAAAAAATTATAACTCAAGTGATACACATCAAAAAAATTATGTTATTACAAAATACAAAAAAGAATTGATATCTCTTTTTAAATTACAGCGCCAATTACAGAGAGAATATACACTGAGAATCTTTGTATCTCGAAAAATCTCGAAAAAACCTAAGCAGTAGTATTTTTATTTTCAAATATGTATGTTGTTACCTCGAAAGAAAACAGTAGTAATATTATTACAATCACAAAAAAGAAATGATATCTCTTTTTAAATGACAGCGCCAATTACAGAGAGAACATACACTGAGAAAAAAAATGTGTTAATCTCAAGAAATATTTAGTCCGATACGTTCAACTGAACATTTTAGTTAGTTAACTAAACATTAGTTAAATTAATTAATTAAAGAAACGAAATAAATTGTTGAAACAACTAATATTTAGTTAACTAACTAAAATGTTTAGTTGAACGTATCGAACTAAATATTTCTTGGAATTAACCATTTTTTTTCTCAGTGTATTTTTCGAGATACAAAGATTAGGTTTTTTCGAGGTATAATATTACCACTGTTTTTTTTTCGAGGTTATAATATTACAAAGAATTATTTTAATCACAAAGAATTAAAGAGGTAACATTATAAAATAAAAATATTTAATTAAAATAAAATAAATAAATTTTTCTTGTAAAAAACTTGGTGCTGCTTTTTTAAGGTTTAGAGCCTCCGCACAAGACTTTTTTATAGCAATGTAGTGTAACGAAATGTGGGTCAACGCACAAGAAACGTATCGGTTACGGCGTTATACGTGAATACGTTTCTTGTGCGTTGATCTACGTTACGTTATCATACGCTATCATACGAGAGTCTTGTGCGGAGGCTCTTAAGCGGGGAGCCCACACTTCTGCACAACGCATAATGCGTAAGCATAAGAAAATTGATTGGTCTATTTCCTTATCCACATATGTATGGACCTTACGTATTATGTGTTATGCAAAAGTCTGTGTTCCCCGCTTTATCCAGACAAATTTGCATCGCGCATAAACATAAGCGTAAGAAATTGATTGGTTCATATATATGTGCAAAAGGAAATAGACCTACCTATCCATCTCTTTATGTATATGTTTATGCACCTATGCAAGTTTTTCTGGATTGACCTTAAAAAAGCAGCGCCAAGTTTTTTACAAGAAAAATTTATTTATTTTATTTTAATTAAATATTTTTATTTTATAATGTTACCTTTTTAATTCTTTGTGATTAAAATAATTCTTTGTAATATTATAACCTCGAAAAAAAAACAGTGGTAATATTATACCTCGAAAAAACCTAATCTTTGTATCTCGAAAAATACACTGAGAAAAAAAATTGTTAATTCCAAGAAATATTTAGTTTGATACGTTCAACTAAACATTTTAGTTAGTTAACTAAATATTAGTTGTTTCAACAATTTATTTCGTTTCTTTAATTAATTAATTTAACTAATGTTTAGTTAACTAACTAAAATGTTCAGTTGAACGTATCGGACTAAATATTTCTTGAGATTAACACATTTTTTTCTCAGTGTATGTTCTCTCTGTAATTGGCGCTGTCATTTAAAAAGAGATATCATTTCTTTTTTGTGATTGTAATAATATTACAGAGAGAACATACACTGAGAAAAAAAATGTGTTAATCTCAAGAAATATTTAGTCCGATACGTTCAACTGAACATTTTAGTTAGTTAACTAAACATTAGTTAAATTAATTAATTAAAGAAACGAAATAAATTGTTGAAACAACTAATATTTAGTTAACTAACTAAAATGTTTAGTTGAACGTATCGAACTAAATATTTCTTGGAATTAACCATTTTTTTTCTCAGTGTATTTTTCGAGATACAAAGATTAGGTTTTTTCGAGGTATAATATTACCACTGTTTTTTTTTCGAGGTTATAATATTACAAAGAATTATTTTAATCACAAAGAATTAAAGAGGTAACATTATAAAATAAAAATATTTAATTAAAATAAAATAAATAAATTTTTCTTGTAAAAACTTGGTGCTGCTTTTTTAAGGTTTAGAGCCTCCGCACAAGACTTTTTTATAGCAATGTAGTGTAACGAAATGTGGGTCAACGCACAAGAACGTATTCACGTATAACGCCGTAACCGATACGTTTCTTGTGCGTTGACCCACATTTCGTTACACTACATTGCTATAAAAAGTCTTGTGCGGAGGCTCTAAACCTTAAAAAGCAGCACCAAGTTTTAAGTTTAGAGCCTCCGCACAAGACTTTTTTATAGCAATGTAGTGTAACGAAATGTGGGTCAACGCACAAGAAACGTATCGGTTACGGCGTTATACGTGAATACGTTTCTTGTGCGTTGATCTACGTTACGTTATCATACGCTATCATACGAGAGTCTTGTGCGGAGGCTCTTAAGCGGGGAGCCCACACTTCTGCACAACGCATAATGCGTAAGCATAAGAAAATTGATTGGTCTATTTCCTTATCCACATATGTATGGACCTTACGTATTATGTGTTATGCAAAAGTCTGTGTTCCCCGCTTTATCCAGACAAATTTGCATCGCGCATAAACATAAGCGTAAGAAATTGATTGGTTCATATATATGTGCAAAAGGAAATAGACCTACCTATCCATCTCTTTATGTATATGTTTATGCACCTATGCAAGTTTTTCTGGATTGACCTTAAAAAAGCAGCGCCAAGTTTTTTACAAGAAAAATTTATTTATTTTATTTTAATTAAATATTTTTATTTTATAATGTTACCTTTTTAATTCTTTGTGATTAAAATAATTCTTTGTAATATTATAACCTCGAAAAAAAAACAGTGGTAATATTATACCTCGAAAAAACCTAATCTTTGTATCTCGAAAAATACACTGAGAAAAAAAATTGTTAATTCCAAGAAATATTTAGTTTGATACGTTCAACTAAACATTTTAGTTAGTTAACTAAATATTAGTTGTTTCAACAATTTATTTCGTTTCTTTAATTAATTAATTTAACTAATGTTTAGTTAACTAACTAAAATGTTCAGTTGAACGTATCGGACTAAATATTTCTTGAGATTAACACATTTTTTTCTCAGTGTATGTTCTCTCTGTAATTGGCGCTGTCATTTAAAAAGAGATATCATTTCTTTTTTGTGATTGTAATAATATTACTACTGTTTTCTTTCGAGGTAACAACATACATATTTGAAAATAAAAATACTACTGCTTAGGTTTTTTCGAGATTTTTCGAGATACAAAGATTCTCAGTGTATATTCTCTCTGTAATTGGCGCTGTAATTTAAAAAGAGATATCAATTCTTTTTTGTATTTTGTAATAACATAATTTTTTTGATGTGTATCACTTGAGTTATAATTTTTTGGAAATAAAAATACTACTGCTTAAGTTTTTTCGAGATTTTTCGAGAAACTAAGATTACATCTACCACTTGTTACTTCGGTTTTTTCGAGGTAAAGATACTACTGCTTAGGTTTTTTCAAGATTTATCGAGATACAAAGATTACGTTTACCACTTGTTACTTCAGTTTTTTGAGGTAAATATACTACTGCTTATATGTTTTTTCGAGATTTTTTGAAATGCAAAGATTACGTCTACCATTTGTTACTTAGATTTTTTTGAGGTATAATATTACCACTGTTTTTTTTCGAGGTATTTAACTACACGCGCGTATAAATTGTGTAAATGGAGAGCATCAAACGCATACACTCTACAGGCATTAAAAAGTCGAACATTTCCGTAAAGAGGTGTTGTGAAAAATATCGTGTGCACCTCGGGGCGAAAGCTTTTCAGACTCGGGATATTGTTCTTAACAAAAAACCAGTTAATAGAAAAATTTCAATAAAAAATTTAGTAAGAAGATAAATAAGAAATTTAATTTAAAGGAACGAACACCGCCGAAAGAATCACTAAGACCAAAAATGAGAGAAATGGAAGTTACTTCTGTCAATATTATAGATACTCGAGACCACATATGGATGAGAAATGATAACATAATATATTTTATTGATACCAAGGGAGATCCGGTGGATGAGATAGGTGAAGAATTAATTAAAAGAAAAATATGCCAGAAACCGAAAAATTTCAAAGGAATAATAGGACATGTATTAATATCAGAAAAGAATAACAAGAAAAATTTTGGAGTAATAATTAAAGAAGAATTAAATGATCAAATTCAAGACAAATATGTAACACAAGGCTTTAGGGAATTAAAAAATGAAATGATACGTTTAAACATATTGCATGCAAGCATATCGGAAAGTAATAGCGACATAAAAATACCGTGGTTTAGAATTCGTAGTATTATACGACTTGTATTTTTAAATACGGATATTCAAATTACTGTATGTAAGGGCCAAGTGTGTATACCCGAGCTCAAAGATAGACCGCGTATCATACGTGAATCCCACGAATCCAGTGTCGGAGGACATAAAGGAATCGCGAAGACAATGGCGCGGATACGTCATAAATATTTTTGGGAAAATATGAAAAGTCAAGTTGAAAAATTTATTCAAACCTGTAGTAGTTGTCAGAAGAAAAAATTAGTACGCGTAAAAACTAAACAACCGATGATTATAACTGACACTCCTGTAGATGCGTTTGATAAAGTTGCTATGGATATAGTAGGGCCATTACCTATTACTGACAATGGTAATGAATATATTTTAACAATTCAGGATCAATTAACAAAATATTCAGTTGCCGTACCTCTCGTTCAAGCAAACTCAGAGGAAATCGCAAAAGCATTCACGCGTAGATTTATTTGTCAATTTGGAAGTCCCAAAGCAATTTTGACGGATCAAGGTTCAAATTTCACTAGTTCAATGATGAAGAAATTTGCAAAATATTTTAAAATAAAACAATATTGCACATCTGCTTTCCATCCTCAATCCAATGGCTCATTAGAAAGAAGCCACCATGTATTAACCGAATATTTGAAACATTATATCTCTGATGAACGCGATTGGGATAATTGGCTCGAGCATGCTATGTTTTCATATAACACTAGCGTACATGAGGGAACAAAATTCACACCATACGAGTTAGTATTTGGCAAAGCTGCGCGATTGCCATCGGAAATAAAACAGATAATTCTGTAGAACGTATGACGACTACGTGAGCGAACTTATTGATAAACTAACCGATCTAAGGAAACTGGCTGTATCAAATTTAGGATTAGCAAAAACACGTTATAAACATTATTATGATAGGAAATTAAAAACACAAACATATGAAATAGGAGATTTTATATACTTATTAAAACCTAAAAAGAAAAACAAGTTCGATGATGAATATACAGGGCCGTATGAAATTGTAGAAATCTTAGAAAATAATAATATTAAGATATTAATTGCACCAAATAAAACTAAAATCGTACATGTAGACCGAACTAAACCTGCTCGGATTGCAGATCAGGGATGAAGGAAAAAGAATATACAATTACTGGTTTAAAAGATAATCCTGGAATATTTTTCGAAGCCGTTGGAGAAATGCGTACAACCGAGAATTCTTGGAAGATGATAATCTACATCGACTTACGCGATATTAAAGATACAACGGTCAAGCTCGAACAACAAATGGATTCAATATTACAGCAATGCGACGATCACAATTCGCACTGTGAAATACGACCCCGAATAACTTCACTACTTGCCAAATTAAATAAAATAAAGCAGTACCAAGATCACATAAGTGAACTCATAGGAGAATCCCGAACAAAACGAGCTCCCCTGGAATTTGTTGGACAACTCAGCAAGATATTATTCGGAACATTAACCATCGAAGACGAATATGACATGCGAAATGCTATAATGCACGTAGAAAATAAAACTAACGATCTTGCTCTGCTACTCATGAATCAAACTGTAGCGACGCGGACGCGTTTCGGAGAACTGTACAACGCCACATGGAAGATAAGAAAGCAGCTTAGCGCGTTAGAAATTAAAACGATGTTAAATCAAAGACATCGATATTTTTGGGAAGTCATGACAAAACTCGATATGGAAATACTACAACATGAAATAGATTTAAATATTCTACTTGATGGAATATTATTTGGAAAACAGGGATTCATCCACCCCCGTTTAATTTCACCGCAGCAATTGATAAAAACTGTAAGCTAATAAAGGAACAGAATCCTCACGCGGAATTTCCGGTGAGCACCGACGAAACCGGAATAGATCAACTTACAAAAATATCTAATTTACGAATTGCCTATTCTGGCAATCGATTAATTTATATCCTGCATATTCCATTATTGATACCCGGAATATACAAAATGTATAGAGCTGTACCATTACCTGCTAAACAGGCATTTGATGAGACGAAATTCGCAGTAATTAAATCCGACGCAGAACATATTGGAATAAGCGAGGACACCGATAGCTTCTACGAGTTCCGAGAAGGAGAACTGCGTGAGTGCATATCGTCCAGCGCCGTATTTATCTGCCCAGCCATCTTTCCATTTGAAAAAGATAAGGCAAGCAACCAGCTGCAATATTCAACTTTTACTGAATAAAAATATAGAAATGGAATATTGCAATATAGTATTACAAAACCTACGAGAAACATATTGGAAAGCTTTGACCACGCCCGGAAATTGGATATATACTGCAAGAAAACGAGAAATAATTCGTATAGAATGCCAACAGAGTAACCAAGAAGAAATAAGTAATTCTGGCGTTATCTCCATACGCCAAGGATGTAAAATTAAAGCAGGAACTACTACGATGAGTCATCCATCTGTTCGTGCTATAGAGTTCGCACAGCATTATACCCCAATGAGCAATCTAAGCGTTTTAAAATTGTACGAGCCTATCCGTGAAAAATATCAAGTCGACTTAACAGAAGCAGCACGCGAATTATGGACAATGAATGATAGCTACGTATCAACGACTTTTGATGACATCATTGAAAAGGCTCGCCAGATCAAGGACAGGAGAAGACAGGAACAAAGGCTCCTCACATATAGTGCAGTAGGATGGGGCATGAGTGTTCTAGGAATACTTATGGTCATCATCTGGGCGATAAGCCGGACTTCTTGGATCGGCAATACTACGAATATGCTCTACAAAAGATGCTGCCGAGACAAAGGAACCAAGGACTTACCCCTTGCTCTTCTGTAGAGAATAAAAGCCGAGGCGTCGAGCCCGAATGCGGACAGTCCAGCTTGACGACAACAGAATTCGAAACCAACGCTGAAGACCTGCAAGGAACAGAGACGCACAAAGTCTCCCAGCATACCGAAAATAATTGCAGACATAATTCGTAAGTGACCAAACCACATGACTTAGTACCATAATTTAGTCTTTGGTTTGTGCTCA
>JASTWP010002516.1:0-41346 GCA_030770255.1 Temnothorax ravouxi | reverse complement strand
TTTGAAACTATGTCATGTCTATCATATGATTTTTGTCCTTTAAATAATTCATTCTTTATTTCTGGCCATTCTGGATTACAAGTAAAAGTTATAAATAAATCCGGGCGTCCATAATTACGCACATATGTCATCGCATCTTGCGTTTTTTCATGCATGTAACGCGGAGACCCCGTAAATGTTGATGGAAGAATAATAAACTGACCAATGTTTTCAGGATTTATATTACCATCCTCATTTAGTGCATCTCTTAAATGTATATAATCATCAACTCTCATTTTCTTTTGATTTCGACGTATAAAATCTAATCTTTCTGTGATCATTTTTGCCATCATATCTACACTATACTCAAACCTAGGAAACTATAGATCTGTCATATCATTCTCTATCTTTTATTAGTTTGCGTACATACAGACAGAAAACGATACTTATTCTCTCTCCCTCCCTGCAACTCATGCAACTTTCTCTTCAAGTATAGATTTTCATTGTGGTTAGAATAAAAGTATTAAATGCGCACACTAATCGTCAATTAAACGACTTTCAATTAACTCTATATAGATAGGGGTAGAATTTCCCGGGGAGTGTTATAGGGTGGAAAAATTGATCGAATCTCATCGTTAGTGGACCGAATTTTTACCAAAAGTATATGAAGTAGGGGTAGAATTTCCCGGGGAGTGCCATAAAGTGTATAGTTTTTTCGTTACCAATTTTCTGGAAACCGGTTTTTTTTTAATTTTTCTAATTTTTCGCGAAATATCAGAAAATAATTTATCGAATCTCAAAGAATTATAGATCAAACAGGGGTAGAATTTTTTTGGGGACTGGTATAAAGTGTATAATTTTTTGTTACTGATTTTTTTGGAAACCAGTTCCAAAATTTTTCAAATTTTTTGGATATAATTAATCAAATCTTAAAAGTATATCAACATATACAATTTTTTATGCTTAAACCTTAACAATGGCGCGGGCCAAGCGTCTAGTTTCATATACTTTTGGTAAAAATTTGGTTCATTGGTTTCCGAGATCATCGAACGCAAACAATCAAAATTAAAAAAACCGATTTCCAGAAAATCGGTAACGAAAAAATATACACCCTATAACACTTCCCGGGAAATTCTACCCCTATTTCATATACTTTTGGTAAAAATTCGGTTGATTGGTTTCCGAGATCATCGAACACAAACAATCAAACCGACAAACTCTGTCTCTTTATAATAGTAGTATAGATTAATTAGTGAGATATTTCAGAAAATAATATTCGCCTTCCAGTACTTCAAATGAATTACAATATTACAAACCTCATTGTTGAGCACATTTTCCACATTATTATTGGGATCGAAGTTGCCATCTCTATTTTGAAAGTCCTCTTCGTCATCATGGATTTCTTCATTAATGTCACGTTCGTCTTCTACATCCATATTAATAAAATCATTGCCATCACTTATACTACTCAAGTCCTGTAAATTATTCCTATTTCGTTATAATAATTCTTCCCATACAAAGATTCAAAGATACGTGTTATTAAATAAGAATTTTTCTTTTATTTTGAACATTTTAAAATGTTTATAACACTATATTTACGATAGATTTTTTCATCTGATTGGGTAATATATTATTGTACAACAATGAAATAATATTTTAAATCAGTTTCAAAATTCTGCGGTAAATAGACATACTCTAATATATGTTCTATTACTATTATTGATCTCAAGAAAATAGTCTTCTTCAAAATGCAGTCAGTTTTGCATCAATTATCTCATACGACAATATCTTTTCTTGCAATACCCGTAACAATTCCAAATATTTACCAATTCTTCTGCAACATCTTCATTTAGTTGAAAATCGTTATCATCGGCTTCACATTCGTCAGAACTATCCTTTTCTGGGCAAGGTTCGTTAAGGTGTATAGGTACTGCATAGTCGATATCCTCGTCTATTTCCACATTACCACATCTTCATTCCTTTCCTATTCAATAATCGCGGATCAAAGTTTTAAATATTTAATATATATTCCATCTAAATCGAAAAAACATTAACCGATGCATCCGATTTTTTTTTTTAATTTCAAGACAAGTTTATGATGAAAAACGAACACAAAAATATTTTAAGATGTATTGTAAAAGTTTCGAAATTCAATGAGAAACAAAAATAAATTTTTAATTTTCACTTTTTTCATTTATTTTCGGCTTGAATCCAAATTTTTTACAAATTTTGAAAAAATTCAACAAGGTTTCTCGTTGACTATTTCTTGAAAAATTAGTTTTGTTTTTGAAAGGAAAGCCAGTTTATAGAGAACATTAAATATACATACCTGATTTAATTGCTCCAATAATTGCCTACGTTTTTCACGAGAATAAAGAGTTGTTACCAGTATGCGTGCAGATCGATCTTTCAAGTATGGTTTATAAGATCTGCGTTTCATGTTTTCCAACTTACATCAACGCAAAAATTCGAATGTTTTTTTTCAATAAAAATAAGCGTAATATACGTGTTGCGGAATGCTATTATTTATTCTCGCATCGATAAACTCGCAAGTAATATTAATAATGTAAATGAATAAATATTCTATTATATTGAAATCTTGCGATGTGAGAATATTCTCGTGTTCCGACACTTCTCCCGCACGGTCTTCCCTCGGCCTCGGTACCTCACATACAAATAAGGTAAACGTTTAGTCTGTTGACGTACTAACACAGGTAAATCGGTGTATGTATGCGAGGTCATACCGGTGGATATAATATGTCATATGTAACGCTATAGTCAGTTTGACGATAGCGAGCGCGTTCGCCACACGTTTCAAAATGCTCGAAGTGGATAATGCCAACTGTGTTCTCGTCGAGTTTGTAAATGAAAATAATAAACTCGCGGTTGGATACCGAATTTGGTTTGTCGATAAGGACTTCATCAAAAATAATGATAATTTAGATACAGTTATAAAGAACGAAATTACAACACAAATTTTATGGCCAAACTGCGATGTAAAGAGTGCAAGTGCGATGAAAAAAATGATTAAAAATCTCAAGGATGATGACTGGACTAAGCATGCAGTGAAAGTACATAGTTATGGCGGTATGTAATATTTATATATATTAATAAGAGTTTTTTATATTCATCTCCCTTAAAAATATATTCTGTATAATATTATGGGGGGGGGGGGCCATTTTAATTCTAAATCAGATGACATTTATACCAGTAATTAACCAGTAATATTATTTTATATTTAGCCACAGATATTTTCTCCTTTAATTCTCTTTTGTTTTGCGAGACATGAGCGAACAGAAAATTAATACTCAAGGAAAATAAATCAAATTATATATTATATGGTTATTTTCAGGTTGGATCTTAATGCATGACACGATGTCCAATATCGAAAAATTCGACATTGCAATGCCAAGTAAAGCAGACAGGAAACTTCTAATGCAAAGGAATAAATCTAATAATAAAGAAAACATCAAGAAATTGTCCCCAAAAAATTCGAACAAGGTACATTATTTCTTGCAGCAGGAGTCCTTCATTTATGAACTTTAATATTACTGCAATTACAAACAATACTATTTGCACTTGTAATTGCATGTAAATGCTGAATACATTCAACATTTTAAATATTAAAATGTGTCTATACGGTATACCACTCAAAAGTCTGACATTATACCTGTCAAGAACATTCAGTAACTTCAAACATCAGTAGTTCAGTTATTGTATAGAAATAAGTAAAGGCAAATAGTAAATTTCAAATTTAATTTTTATATTACAACTATAAGTACACTTTTGATAAAATAAAACAATGAATAGATAACTGCGAGGTGCAACTTTCTGAATTGAAAAAGTTAAATATGTGAAAAAAGTGAAAGAAAACTGTTCAAAAGCGAGCTGTTCGCAAACGACCGCGTGAATAATCGCGAAGAAAATTATAAGTTAAAATTAGAATTATTTTGGGAATAACCGACGTTATTCTCGGATTCTTCGAGGAGCCGAAAAACGGTCTCCCTTTTTTCTGCGTGTGCTAGCTCTAGCCCTTTGTTTCGGTGACGCGACGTAAACATTCGGGACGGAGCGCAAGACCACGGCGTAAACAGCTGATCGGTTGCCGACTCCGAAATCCGCTAAGTTCAACTCGAACGAAAATTCGGTGGGTCGGCGCTGAGCTACTGATGTTTGAAATTAGCAAATGCTTTTAGCAGGTGATCTCAGACTTTTGAGCAGTACTGTATAATAGACACATTCTAAAGAAATAATCATAAAACTAATCTCACTTTCATATAAATGGGCTATGCGTCGGCCCTGCTTCAATTCATAATATACAAATATTTGATACAATTTCAAATACGCAGGATAAACGCACAACCCATGATGTAATAAATGCTCGAATAAATGCCTCTAAAGAAAGGGCGAAAAGTATTATAAAGGAAACTCAACAAGCTGACAAAAAAAGAACCCACTTTGATGTAAGTGACCTACGTATTTTATCTGTAATTATTGATGTAATTAAAAATTAAATGTAATGTTAAATTTTTTCCATTTTTAGTGGTCCAAATATATAGATGACACATCATCGGATTCTGAAAATTACGAACCTATGGCAAAAAAAACAAAGAGTGTTCTCGAAGACAAGATACAAACATTACAAATAGAAAATAAGGAGCTGAAAAACAAATTAAAATTATATGAAGGTATATAAATCAAATATATATTATATATGTATATATATATTATATATATACATATATATATATATATATAATAATATATGTATGTATATATTACATATATGTATATTTGGTTTACATATATACATATATACTAGGTTTTGGTATTTGCTCGCTCGCAATGTTCGTGCAAAAAAATAAACTAATCAAAATTTAATTTGCGCTGCTTATCACATTAGACTTTGACAGATCGACAGGACTTAAAATTCTCGCATTAAAAATTAATAACCAATTAGCATCTCAAAAAAGCGATAACAATATATTTTATATGTGCATATATAAAAATGTGTCATTTTCAGATATAGACAAAATAAGCGAGAAAACGGCAACAATATTAGCAAACCTGAATAAATTGGAGAACGTCGGCAACTGCAAAATTATTAATCATAAAAAATCTAAAACACCGGTAAGGATATGGCTTCTTAATGGTTAACTTAAATGGTTTTTTAATTATCAATGTTTAAATATTTTCGTTCTTTAAGCATCTTTATGTAAATATTTAAATATTCAGAATTACAAAATCAAGAATAACAAAATATCGGTAGAGGCTTCGTTTAATCATCATATTAATGTCTAAATATTTACCTGTTTTATTATTCTTGATTTTCATCTTATTTTATATTGTAGAATCACTCCTTAAATTTTCTCCCATCTGTAGCCGAACACAGTATATACACTTTTTTTATTTCGCAGTAAATTTTTGAAAAAATAACTGACAAAGAACTATACTTATTCACCTATTGACCCCTTGATATATATCTACATATGCATGAAACCCTCGCTATATACATATAATATCGTGGCAACAAAATACATTATTCTTAAAATGACTTAAAATATTGTATAATATTACTTATATATTGTATTAAATGATTTATTTTTTAGATTGCTAGTAACCGCAATATTACTGAAGATAGAGAACAAAGACAGAATAATACATTAAAATTTGATGATATCGAAGATAACATCGCAGAAAGTTTCTTAAAACTGTATGAGCATCCAGTGAATAACACAGAAACAATATTGACAAACGTGAATAAATTGGACAATACCATCGACAAGATACCGGTATGAATACACACACACACACACACACACACACACACACACACGCGCGCGCGCGCGCGCGCGCGCGCGCGCGCTAATACTTATTCAGGCAACAAAATGTTATTTTTTACGACTTTAAAAATATAATATAACTATATACTAATTGTACTAAATAGATTGCTAATCAGATTGCTAATAACCGCAATACTGCAGCGGAAATGCTGAATGATGATGAAGAAGATAGAATGGAGACATTGCATTTTGAGGATATCGAAGAAGATACCGAGGAAAGTTTATTGGATATTTCTGAAGATACAGTGAAAAATAATACCGGAAAACACAAAGAAACTGATACAAACAATGCACGAGATGTATGTACAGAGTAATGGAGATTTCTTGGGATATGGAAAGTATTCCATTATCGTTATATATTATTATAATTTAATTACGGATTTTTTGTTTCTAGTTTAATATGGTTTCGCTGGGGTCATCAATTATAAAAATTGATGCAAAAATTTTAAGCAACATCAACAAAACGAAAGTAGGCCTGATGACTTGCGGACTGCTTGACGCATTGTTCGAAGGACAAGAGCTAAGCAATTTTTCAAGAACCGGGAAAAAAACGAATAAAGGAGATGGAAAAAGTCAATCCAAAACGATGCGAGATACATTGCAATAAGAGGTATAGAAAAACATTTTTAAAAATAATACATCGATCTTGATTCAATCATATGCTATATTTATATATTTATTTATTGCATTATTTTTAAAGATTAAGTCCTACAATACTTTGGAAAAACAATGTCAAATGTAGACGATATTTTCAAAAAAGCAGTAAACGACAAGTGCAAAAATGCAAGTCGTAATTTCAAGCAGAAAGAGCATAATAAGGAAATGAATAAGGAATCTGAAAACTTATAATTTTATTTTATATTATATATACGTATGTGTTTTTTTAATAAAATAATATATTAAATACTTAGCTGATAAATAAAATATTTTGAACTCATTATATATATTGTCTGATTTTCGTATCTTTAACCCTTATTTTAATAGAGAAAATTATATATATATATATATATATATTATATATATATATATTATATATATATATATTATATATTATATATTACTAGCGTTTCGGCCCGCGCTTCGCGCGGGAATTATCATATCATCTCTCTATATATATAAAAATGAATGTATGTTTGTTTGTATGTTTGTCCGCTATGCAAATCTACAGTTTTCAACCGAATCTTAAAGAATTGTATATGAAACAGAGGTAGAATTTTCCGGGGAGTGCTATAGAGGGTATAGTTTTTCGTTACCGATCTATTTGGGAATCGGTATCCGAAATTTTTCCAATTTTTCGGCAAATAATTGATCGAATTTTAAAGAATTGTATATAAAACAGGGGTAAAATTTCCCGGGGTGTACCATAAAGTGTATAATTTTTTATTAGCGATTTTTTTGGAAACCAGTATCAGAAATTTTTCGAATTTTTCGGGGATGGTGTCGATGGGTTTAATTTTTTATTAATAGACTGATTTTTTTGAAAAAAATGTATGAATGCTTTTTCGCTATGCAAATGTACAGTTTTCAACCGAATCTTAAAGAATTATATATGAAACGGGTAGAATTTTCTGGAGATGGCAATAATGTGTATTAATTTTTGTTACCAATTTTTAAACCAAATCTTAAAAAATTATTTTTGAAATGATTCCTTTTTTCAAAAAAAAGTTTTATTTTTCACAAAAATGTTATTTTGGGAATTCGGTTTCCAGATATCCCGCGCTCATAAAAATAATGGAGAGGCGACGTTACTCTGGCGCATGATTGTTGCCAATTTCAAGGGTGGTGTGGAAGTCCACCATTTTAATATCTTTTCGGGAGAGAGAGAGAGAGAGAGAGAGAGAGAGAGAGAGAGAGAGAGAGAGATTGATTGATTGATTGATTGATTGATTGATATTTATTATGCCATAGTCAAGACTTTAGGCAAGTAATGAATGATATAATAGGATAATACAATAATAATAATAGGATGATACACGTGATGTAAACAACAGCAAAATATAAAAGACAGAAGTTGATATGAGTTAGAAACTAAGAAAGATACAAGACGCAGTGTGATAGCTACCAGCAAAGCAGCAAGCAAAAATGGAAACAATGAAAATAATAACGTTTGATATCGCGAAAGAATAATAATATTATTTCCATTCCTAATTAATGCTTCCTTACATAGTATAAAACTAAATAAGTCGAATGAAACGTGCTTAAACATACATATTCATTATGATTATGTTACATCACATACGCAGAGTTTATTGGACAAATATAAATTAACTGAAGTACTGTTGAAGAATCATGTATCGACGAAAATTCCGTCGTTGTGCTCTCTCGAAACAAAAGAACATGAATAGTGTAACCACATGAACTAGAACTGTGTAGAACATTCTTAAGCCTGAGGCGATTACCAAGTTAAACATTAAGTGAAAAAGCTTATCGTAGTATTATAATCATTAACTTGATGTTTTGTATAGTAGTGAAAAGAAAGGCTTGCATGTGCCGTCACGAATGACAAGAATAACGAAATCATCGAAAATATGTGAGTAATAGGTCACAGGAGCTCAGTCAAATCAGCCTCCGAAGTTATCGGTATAGGAGGCTGACCATGATCCCTGCGGACAAAGATCTGACCGTTCCTGCTCCACACATGCTTAAATGAAGACTGTTTTGCCTTGATTCTAGTTCGACGTAACAGCTTGTAAGTATCGGTCGGAAGTAGCTCGTTTACAAAAATGTTGCCCGGGAAATTCTTCGAGAAAACATCGTCTACCGTTAGCCGGCGTCTGCCACGCATTACTTTAAGAATATAATCCCGAATCTCACGCGACTTGAGTGCCACAATCACTGACTTTTTGCGACTAGTTGCGTCAACTCGAAGATCAGTAGCCGAGACAGAACCCGTCGCTTCATCGCCCGTCACCGGCGCATTACGCATCACCACATCACGGGTATCAAGAACGTCAGAGACCAGCTGAGGGGTACCGAGCGCCTTAAAAACGCTCTCTGCCACCTCACCGGACGTATGAGTAAAAGAACTTGGAATACCTGAGATAATAATGTCAGACGCTCCAGAGACCCGCGATGCGGCAGACGACTCGCGATCAACCGGTTGAGGGCTCAGCAGCCGTACGCTCCGAGCCTCCAGCACCGCAATTCTTTCACTAAAGCTCTCGACGATTTTTAGAGCATCTGGCATTCGATTCAGTTTACGCGCAAAATCCGCATTTAGTGCCTCCTGACGATTGATAAAAGATGTGAACATCTCGAATACAGCAGTATAGTTTTTGTCTAATTCGTCCAGCCTGGCAGCAAATCTTCTGTCCGATTCCTCGATCCTCGTCAAAATCAACTGAAGCAACGCCTCGGTAGACTGCGATTGAACACCAGGAGAGGCGACGCCCACCGCACCCCGCGGGGCAGAGCCCCGGTGATCCGCAGAACAATGCGTATCCATAGGCGTGAAAGGCATAGTTGACAGCTGAGTTATACAGCACTCACTATCGATTGCCGAGTTAGATCGTGCACAAATCAGTACGTCCAGATGGTCCAGATCGCCACAGATGTCAACATGCACAGGTGTCAGGCACGGAGATAGCGTAGCGAGGCGCAGAGAAAAGACCAGAGAAGCAGAAACCAGGAGCATGCGCAGTAAAGCAGATTCCTGCCAGACCCGAGTTCAACCAGTTTGAGGTTAGAAATAGTATAATTTTTCCACGGAAATATCGGGCTATCAGGCTGCACGGAAAGAAAGACTTAATGTCAGTCTTAACGAGCAGCAAAAAACACGCTCAAGCCTAGAACAAAACAGCCCGAAGGCAGCTTACGGCAGAAATGCGGTTGAAAGAATACGGAGCAAGAACACAGCGTGACACAACCAATACTTACGAGAGAGAGAGAGAGAGATAGATAGATAGATTTATTATGCCCAAGCAAGGCTAAAGGGCAAATGTAATGAAGCATATACAATAATTGCAGCATTAAAGCAGTTAACAGTCTGGTAGTTACAGGAAGAAATACAATGCTCTCAATCAAGTGGTTACTTCAGGAAGCCATGCAGTTAACAATCACCAGCAAACATGGCAGTCGCAATTCAGTGCAACACAGCATAAAATTAGCATGACAATCCGTAGAATTAACATCATACACGAAGCCATCAATACGGCATAAAGCTACAAAAATCTAGAACAGTAATAATGATAAGCTTAAACTAATGCACGCGCTATAAAGCAGCAAAATTTTTTAGAACATAGTACAGCACAAAATTAGCATAACAATCCGTAGAATTAACATTATACACAAGCTATCAATACTGCGTAATTAAAGCAACAAAAATTTATAGAACAGTAATAATGATAAGCTTAAACAACGCCCGCGCTATAAAGCAACAAAATTGTTTGTAGAACATGGTAATAAACTTAAGTTAACGCACAATAGAGTATCACAAAGCATAACTAATGTTCTCCAATGTAGTGGTAATAATAGCTTAACATAAGAGGCCGACGCGACGCACCATTACTATGAACGACCAAAACCACAATGCAGTATACTAGCATACTTAATGCAATTAATAGAAGTAACTTCATATACATATAGTGAACTTAAAGCTAACGCACTTATATATTAACGCACTATAATACATTCATACACGCAATGAACCTAAAGCTAACGCACTTATACTAACGCACTATAATACAATCAGTCAGATTCGGATGCCAACAGAAATAAACGAAGATGACTTTTAAACAACGCAATAGTCGATGCGGAAGTGACGCTGTCAGGGAGCGAGTGCCAGAAATAAACTGCAGAAATACCAAAGGAGTTTCTGTATGTTACCGTCCTGTGCGCGGGAACGTGGAAGGTCTGAGTCGAGGCAGTCAGACGCTCGGATCTCCTCAGTAATGGATCAGGTTCAGTAAAAAGCTCACGAAGGTAAGAGGGTGATCGCATATGTAGAATTCGATACATCTGGCAGCCCATAAAATACAGCCTCCTGTTTTCAACGCGAAGCCATCCCAACCGCTTCCTGTACGGCGTTATATGTTCGTCTCGTCTGAGATCGTAGATGAATCTTATACAACAGTTCAGCAGTTTCTGCAATTTAGTGTTAAGCTCACCAGTCATGCCATGGTACACTAAGCAGAATAGTCAATGTGAGGTATTATCAGGGTGACAACTAGTTTTGTTCTTAACTCAGTCGAGAGAGAATTTCTGTTGAATTTGAGACTATACAGTGCATGATGGACCTTCTGAGAAATGTGGATGACGTGCTTCCTCCAAGAAAGATCGGACACGAGAATAACACCGAGGTTCCTAACTTCGCTCACAAAAGGTATTGGTATGCCATTTACCACTACCGGTTGTAAAAGATTCAGATTGATATTTCCAATGTTAGCCCTACTGCCAAATATAATGATCTTTGACTTGTTAGGATTAAGCTTGAGACCGTTTAATTCTGCATAATCGAAGATGGTCCTGGCATCCCTAGAAATCAGTTCAAGACCACGATTTATATTAGTCGGCGGACACGAGAGATAGGCTTGAACATCATCTGCAAACAGCATGTGATTCGTATGTTTCAAAACACGTTCGATATCGTTGATGTACAGAGAAAATAGTGGAGGACCAAGAACAGAGCCCTGCGGCACTCCAGATGACGTGAACAGCCACGCCGATATGTTACCAACGTCGTCTACCACCGCCTGGGATCGGCCAGTTAGGTAAGAGAAGAACCACATTATAGCTTCATCTGAGAACCCTAATTCCTTCAGCTTTATGCAAAGTTGAGGATGTGGGACAGTGTCGAATGCCTTGCTGAAATCGAAGAGAACCATTATAGTTACAAGGCCGTCATCAATCGCACGCCTGATATCGTCACAGACACGTAATAGAGCGGACTGAGTGTTATGGCCAGACCTGTAGGCAGACTGTCTAGGATTTAACAGATTGAATTCATCGAGATAATGTGTGATCTGCGAGGCAACAATCCTTTCGAAGAGCTTTGATAGTTCTGGGAGATTCGCTATCGGTCTCGTGTCCGATGGAGACTGTGGATTTTGTGTTTTCGAATGAGGGCGAATTATTGCTCGCTTCCATTCTGACGGGAATATAGAAGTTTCCAACAATCGGTTAAACAATGACGTAAGCGCCACGGAGACAACCGGCCAAGCAGTCCGCAGAACATACAGTGGAATACCGTCCGAGCCAGACGCATAAGAGTGTAGGGGTCCAGTATTGATAAGCTTATAGACGTCACTCGGTAGCACGACAGAGAATCTGAACTGCGGTCGTGATACCGGTCGAGGAATCAAGGCAACAGCAGCGACGAACTCAGCCTATGAACACGGTAGTCGAGCCATGGAGACAGACGCGAAGTACATGTTAAGTTGATCGGGTGTGAAGAAGTGTAGCGGAGATACCTGTGTCTGCTTTACCAGACCAAGTCGTGCAAGTTCTCTCCAGAGTTTAGCCGAGTCAGTGATTTTGATAAGCGAGTTGTAATGGAATTCACTCTTAGCACGCTTGACGTCTACATTTAGTTGATTCCTGTAGTGCCTATAGGCGGTGTAGTGAAGTAAACAGCCTGAGCGCTTGGCCTGTTTGTACATTCTGTTACGGATACTAAGACACGTTTTGAGGTCCTCTGAGAGCCACCTCGTCGGTGGCCTCCGTACCGCAATTACACGCGCGGGGGCTTGAACATCTAGTGCCTCAATTATGGCGTCCGACAACGCAGCGCAAAGACCGTCCACACAGTGACCACCATCCGCATCAGTGATGGCCTGAATACGTTCTAGGTACCTAGGGTAGTTCATAATAGACCCAAGGCAACAACAGAACTCATCAGCATCAATATTCCTAAAGTCACGTCGTGTAATAGAGCGCTTGGTATTAAAATCTGTGCCGAGTGAAAACTTTGCTTCTATTAGATCATGGCCAGCGATAAACGGACTATCAGATTTGGTCAGCTGTAGTATCTTGTCACTGTCATCCACAGCTAAAACGTCAAGCCATGAGTCAACAGTAGCTGTATGGTACGTAGCACCAGTATTTACTATGTTCATTGATATGCTGGATAATAGATCGCGCAAATGGTTGGCCTCGAAATCGGTGGACAAGAGGTTGCAATTCAAGTCACCTCCGATGATGATGCTCTTGTACATATGTGAAGCACACGTAAGTGTTTCAAAGAATTCATTTAGGAGAAGACCTTTGGGTCTTCTATAGACCGACGCGAATAGTATCGACTCGTTGTTGGGTAGACGAATCTCGATAATCAAATATTCAGGAGAATTGAAGTCAACTCTTGGAGAAACTGCTATAATCTTGGCCCTCAGTGAGTTGTGAATGAAGCAGGCGACGCCTCCACCTCGTCTACCCTCGCGATCATGACGAATAAGGAAATAGCCATCCAAGGCCACAAGCGCATCAGAGACATCTGAGTGCAGCCAGGTTTCAGACACCGAAATCACATGAACAGAGTTAGACGCAAACTGCATTCTGATTAAATCGATATGACCACGTAGTGAATTGGCGTTGAACAGAGCTACACAAAACCGTGATAAGTATAATTTTCCAAGATTGGTGGGATGCGATTTGTCGCCATCGTGGTCGAGTCAGACTAGTTTCGCGAGATCAGGTTCGGAATCAATGTTAATGATGGGTTCACCCTCTGAGAGTCTGACACAGATACGCCCACGTCTCATCCAAACAAATTTATATGACCTGTCTTTGGCCGCGCGCCTGGTCAACTGCAGCAGATCATATGTGGCCCTGGATAGCATTTCATTTACATATATATAACGATTGCAATTGTTTGCACAGACCTCGTTTTGCTTTAGCCCTCGCCTCGCATGCACCCTCGATAACACCTCATGCTGAACAGTACTGGAGGACAGGGTAACAGCGATTGAGCCAGTCTCGTCCGTTCGCGGGGGACGATCTCGACTCACCGCAGCGTGCGACTTCCGCACCATAGATCTGACATTTAACACGTGACATGAGAGATCCTTTATGTTCAGCACATCAAACACATTCTGGACTAACTCAGTCGGCGTGATCGGTAATGCTGCAGGCACTCCCGATATGACCAACTCGTTATCGACACTCTTCTCAGTCGTCGAAACCGACTGAGCAGATTTTAAATTCCTGAGCTCACCGACTTCACGCTCCAGTGCCGAGACTGTCTGTTCAAGCTCAATAATGCGCTTGCTGTTTTGCGATACCGTGTCTGCAATTCGATTTAGATCATTAAGCTTGTCAGTTATCTCTATGTTAGTGCGCTGTTGACTTTCCATAAATTCAGTCAACCTATCATTCAGTCCCTGCAATAGTGCATTCGTTGTAGCTTGCAGGCTCGATTGAGTGCCGGAGTTAGCAGAAGAGGCCATATCTTTGAAATCAAACGATCTCGCGCTTTCCTCAGGTCCAGGTGTAAGAGGTGCGTCTAATGACATTAGTAGGGATTTACAGCATGTGTCGGCGTATTTAGTTACTGAAAACGACCGAACACAGCCGGGATGAAACACCCTTTTGCACTCACCGCACTTAATCGACCTGTTCGCAATTGGCTTTTTACATTTAGTGCATATAGGTTGCATGTGTAATTAGTATAGTTATTCGCGAAACTAGAGACTCGCCAGCCGGGCACAGAGTATCCAGATGCAGAATCACAGGCGCTCCTAGGTATGTCCAGATACACAGCCAATCAGATCATTCCCAGCCACCGAGACATAAGGCGCACGCGTATCAATAGTCCTCCACAGTGCGCTGCAGAACGAGCAAACGGGCGCATGCGTAGTTCGTAGTTCGTCGACGTCTACAGCAAATGTCCAAGAAAGCACTCAAAAGTCAAGTTAGGATGCATGAATGTTCGTCATTCAGAAATAGGCGTAAGAATGACAAGCAGGCAGGAAAGTCAACAATCATTAGTGAAAGTAACAGAAGCCTTGCATGCCTGCAACAAAAATTCGCCCGAGGGCAGCTTGCGACAGAAAAATACTCAGGCGAAAGTAGGAGCAACAGGATAGACGTTCACGCCGTACTCACCAAGAGAGAGAGAGAGAGAGAGAGAGAGAGAGAGAGAGAGAGAGAGAGAGAGAGAGAGAGAGAGACTATTTGCGTGTGTTAATACACATGTTCGCCGGGCGAAGCCCGGCGGGGCATGCTAGTACTATTATATAAAACGCTACTGTTTGTCTGTCCGTCCGTCCGTCTGTCCGCGAACTACTCATTCGTTAGCGGATCGAATCTTTACCAAAAGTATATGAAATAGTTGTAGAATTTTCCGGGGACTGTCATGATGTGTATAGTTTTTCGTTACCAATTTTCTGGAAACCGGTTTTTTAAATTTTTTAGAGAGAGAGAGATAGAGAGAGAGAGAGAGAGAGAGAGATGTGTGAATGAATTGAATGCATTTTTCGTCTGATTTACTTGACATCGTCGAATACTATAGTATATTTCACGTTTATATCATGTTTTCTTAGTGTGTAAATATACTATAAAGTATATTTCACGTTTATTTAAAGACAACTTTATAAGTTGACAATTTCACATATCACTCTCCCTCTCTCTCTTTCTCTTTCTTTCTCTCTCTCTAAAAAATTTAAAAAACCGATTTTCGAAGTATAATAGATTCTGAGCCCGCGCGAAGCGCGGGCCAAGCATCTAGTATTAATATAATTCAGGCGTGTGTGTGCGCGTTAGGTGTGTATGTTTTGTGCGTGGATGAGTAAAGGGGAGAGGCGTAAAACAAAAAAAAGTCGCGACATTTTCATCCCCGAAAAATTTGCATTTTTGTACCAAATTTGAGAGAATCGGCCCATAAATGTGGAAGTAGTTTGCGATTACTTATTATTTATAAAATTACTTTTACAATTTTAATATTTATAATTTTTTATATAATTTATATAAAAATTTTTAAATATATATTTTAATAACATTTTAATTATTATATTACTCACTTATACAATTTTATAATTCTAAATTTATAAAATTTTTCTGTATATTACATTTTTTGTAAAACATTTTTTACTTTCTTCTATTATTTTTTACTTCCTTGATATGTCGATCATATTTCATAATTAAATATGGTGAATATGGTACTACCCATCGATTATCAATTTCTTTGCCTCTGACTATGTATTTTTTCTCAAAATTCCTTCGTTGATACATAGGATATCCATTTACATTAGCATTAGTTTCTTCACGAAACTCTTTTGGAAAACCTTTTGAACATTTTCCATCGTCCCCAGTGCAAGGATATCTCTGGGAGAGATCTCCGTCTTGTTTCCGCTTCTTCTTTTTCTTCTTTTTCTCCTTATCATCCTCCTTCTTTTCTTCCTTCTTTTCCTCTGTCGGAGGATGTTCCTAATGCTGTCGCATATTAGGAGCCTATCTCATAATACTTTCCTCTACACTTTATAGCAATCCCGGGGAAATTCTACCTTTATTTCATATGTAATTCTTTAAGATTCAATTATTTTCCGAGAAATTGGAAAAATTTCGTGACCGGTTTCCAAAAAGATCGGTAACGAAAAATAATACACTTTATAGCACTCCCTAGAAAATTTTACCTCTACTTCATATACAATTGTTTGAGATTCGGTCAATTAATTTCCAAAAAATTGGAAAATTTTCTGATACCGATTTCCCAAAAGATCGGTAACGAAAAATTATACACTTTATGGCAATCCCCGGGAAATTCTACCCCTACTTCATATAATTTTTTAAGATTCGGTCAATTAATTTTTGAAAAATTGGAAAAATTTTGTAACCGGCTTCCAAAAAGATCCGTAACGAAAAATAATACACTTTATAGCACTCCCTAGAAAATTCTACCTCTACTTCATATAATTCTTTAAGATTCGGTCAATTAATTTCCGAAAAATTGGAAAAATTTTGTAACCGGCTTCCAAAAAGATCGGTAACGAAAAATTATACATTTTATAGCACTCTCCGAAAAATTCTACCCCTATTTCAAATATAATTCTTTAAAATTCGGTCAATTATTTCCCAAAAAATTAGAAGAATTAGAAAAATAAATTTCCAGAAAATCGGTAGCAAAAAATTGACTGCGACATTTTCATCCCCCGAAAATTCTACCCCTATTTCATATACTTTTGGTAAAAATTTGGTCCACTAACGAATGAGTAGTTCGCGTACATACAGACAGACAGACAGACAGACAGACGTGACTTATATATATAGATATATATTATATATATAATATATTATATATATTATATATATATTATATATATTATATATATATAATATTATATAATATATATTATATATATATATTATATATATATTATATTATATATATTATATATTATATATATATATAGAAGAAAGTACCCGATTATAAGATACCATATCTATTTTGTGTGATTGCCGGAAGTCTATGGGCAGAATTGAAAAATATAGTAGGTCATTTTGAAGGGAATTTAATAAGCTTTAAGATGCTGAAATGTAAAATTTAATTTAAATATTAATTTTGCTGAAAATTAGAAAAATGTGAAAAATGAGCTTTCGGCAATATCGCAAAAGTGTGCTCCTAATATGAGAGACCCCGGAAAATCGCTAATAAAGTACAAAATACATCAGTATTACTATTAAAAACGTTTATTTAATGTTTCTCAAATACACATGTGATGCAGAAGCATATTTGCAACAATCGTAAACCCACTTATTCTCAATATTGTACCTAATCTTCCCTTTCCACTCTTCCCTCTCAAATCAAGGTCAGCACAGTCTTATAAATTATAAATTTGTATAAACCTTCCCTTAACGTTAATATAGTATTTTCTCTTCTTTTATTACTATACAATAACTTTTATACTCCAGCAACCCAGGAGTACCCTGAGTATCTCATGTTACGAGCACCACGCCTTGCGGTTTCACGATCACCAAATCTAATCTCTACAATTGAGCAACTCAACATATCTTGTATTTTTCTATTAATACAACCTTACTCTATCACTGCATGCAGAACTTATTGCCAAATATTTATTAATTATATAATAAACAAGGTTTAAATAGGTCTTACCCCAAGGGCAATAAGTTCATGGTGGAACCAACAGATAGGGCCTAATAGTTTAGCAGAAACCTCGCTGTCGCATATTAGGAGCCTATCTCATAATAGGGGACTTTCCTCTATATATTATATATATAATATATATCTCATATAAGTAAGGAGCCGAGAGGTAAATTTTTAATTGGCGTTTAAATAAATAATCCTGAAATAAAATTAAATCTATTGAAGGTGGTTTGAAATTAAAATATACCTTACGAAAAAAACACTAAATAACACCTAAAAAAACACCCAAAAAAACACCAAAAAATAATAGCGTAATTTTGGATACCCAAATGGCGTTTACACCATTTGAGCGTTAACGCCAAGAAAAACACCCAAAAAAACACCAAAAATCCGAAATTACACCATTATTTTTTGGTGTTTTTTTGGTGTTTTTTTGGGTGTTATTTAGGGTGTTTTTTTCGTAAGGGTGTTATCTTCAAATTGTAGAGATTCTTGATATGCTTCTTTATAATGCGAGCCTCGTTATCGTAATGTTGTGTCAGTTGCTGCCACGCGATTGCATAGTTTTCGGCAGTGAGCGGAAGTTCGACGTATTGCCTCGCCGATCCCGCGCTTACGTATGACTGTAAGTAATAGAACCGCTGTGTGTCGTTCAATTGCAAATTGTTTTGGATAAGCTCCGTAAATATATTCTTGAAAGTCAACCAGTTCTCCCATTCACCGTTGAATGGGGTTAGTTTGATCTCAGGAAGTTTGACAGATGCAGTCGTCGGTCTGCTTGATGACTGGCTTCGTTGCGCGGCGTTGGATGGCGCTGCGGCTGCGGTCGCCTGTTGCGCCGCTCGAGCTCGTGCTTGCAGTAGGCGGAGTGACGACACTGACGACTCGGTCTTAAGATGGCCGTCTTCGAAATTGCCCCGTTCTTTCTGTTGCTCGTCGGCAGATACGCCATCTTGTTCGTCGATTTGGTCCTGTATCTGCGAGAAATCCCTGAGATATCGATCTAGTGCGCTCAAAAACGTATCGATCTCGTGTTCCGTTGATTCGGAAATGACGCAATCTTGCATCCATCGGTTTATGGAAGTAACGCGTCCCTTTATGTACGCTCGTTTTCTTACGAGCTTGTCGAGCGCCGACATTTTGTTTGACCGTTACGCGAGGCCAACAACGACGCGATCTTTCGGCTTGACGGTATGCTCGTCTAATCACGCGAAAACTGTTCTCTCCGCGCACGTATACTTGTTTCGTCTTTGTACACTCGGATGAGCGCGACTCGAATCCCGATTTGCACGAGAAAACCGCGCCTCGCCCAGATCCGGCTCGAAGGACCAATGTTTTTTATTAAATATTGGATCTGGTAGGACGAGGGTGATTTTCGGAAGCACTACACTTCTTGCTGAGTACAAAAACTTTATTCATATAAAGAACGCTTTGACTGATTTCGCGAGGCGTACCGGTAGGAATCTTACGTGAAATCTACTACATACGCGATGCGTACCGTCTCGAATCTTTGGTAAGACTGACTGTTCTCCTTAAGCGGAGGCTCAGAGCTCCATCTCTCGGACTAGGCAAAAATTAAAAATGAGAACGCGCGACTCTAAATCATTAGATAGCAACCAAATAATTCTGCATACTTTTTTTATTTTGTGCTTTTATATCATATGTATTTTTCAAGCATAGCAACCTCGCAAAAGATGTCTTTTTTTATTTCAATTTCTGTTTCAAAAAAAATGTTTTTTTTTTTATATATATTTGCTTGTCATAGTGATTGAGATACGCGAGAACGCGCATAGTACGTGCAGTTTACGCCGAAGCGGCTGTTTGCGAGCGATATGTTTCGTCGACGGATGATTAGCTAATTATTTGCCTCGTGAATAAAGTCGAAGGACCGTCGAGAAGAAGAAGCTCGCGGTGCTTTCATTTCCCTTCCGAGTGCGCTTCAATCTTTTATCCGTTTTCACTCTCGTCTTCGTTTCCATTGTTAGTATTTAGTATATGCGACAGCCGTTACTGCACTCCATGAAGGGTATCATTGATTTGTCGAATAATACATAAGCAAAAGAGATGTCTTTCCTTGTGATTAGAAATCCAAACAGATTATTTCGAAAATCATAAAGAAATTGTATTGTGTTACTTTCTTTCCATCGCGGCGAGTACTTAATCGTTTTTATACATTTATAGTTTACAAGTATACATAGTACTTGAAAAGAAAAGAAAAAGGTGATTGTCGCGTTTTTTTTCACAGAGACGGGCAAACGTGAAACTGATTGTGTTCACGTTTCCCGACTAAGTCAAAAACTCGGATGCTACAGTTTTTATCCAGCGGGACTTTAGAATGCCGCGAATGCTGATATCAAGAATAATTATGATTTTATCTTAGTGGAGTACGTACAGTCGATCACGGAAAGGTTGCAACACTTTTTTTGGATAGGTTTTGGAACGCACGAATATTTAGAGACTGCGAGCCATGCGTCTAGGGAGCTGCCGTGACCATCCAGCAGTGAGCTGTAGTGAGAAGTTAAGACAGCGTTCAAAAGAGCATATACAGGGTGTGTATACACAGCAAAAGACATCTTACAGCGTAACATCTGATAACAGGTAGGAACAAGACATCTTAAATAACGTATACTTTTTACGATATTTTAATTTAAATAAATAAATAAATAATTAAACAAATAAATTTATTTAAATTAAAATATTTAAATTAAAAAATAGAGTAATTCCAATAACTTTCAAGTCTTAAATTATTATTTTTCTTACATATTTCGAGACGTTTGATAAGTCTATCTATATAGTTAAGATATAATATGAGCTAAACGATTTGTTCTATATTTCTATACGTTGTAGAACTTTGCCAAAGGACTGGAATAAGAGAAAATTTTATTTTGCAATAAATATTCTAATATATTTATAATTATAAGTCAGATATGATTTGCTTTACAAAGATGCAGACTGTAGTAACCATCATATATATTCTTGCAGATAATATAAAGAAACGAGAAACTGTCTCCTTGCGCAAACGTATATGGCACACTCTTCTGCGTGTTCACAAGTGGATGAGCATGAGTGGATACATCTATTCATGGCTTCCGTGAATCATTTCCAAGGAAAGTCCCACGACCACCTGCAGGTTGAACGATACCCTAACAGCACGATATATTGCAGCAATCTTGCAGCAATATTGCCACATTGCACTTGCAGCGTAAAATTGCAGCAATCTTGCAGCAATATTGCCACATTGCTCTTGCAGCGTAAAATTGCAGCAACATTGCAGCAATATTGCCACATTGCACTTGCAGCGTAAAATTGCAGCAACATTGCTGCAAGGTGGTACTGCAACATATTAAAAGACATATATATATATATATACATATACGTATGTACGTGTATTATATATTATATGTACCAGTTTAGTAGAATGCATTTACGTTAATTAATTAACGTTGTAGATAGTAGATAATTAATTAAAATATCAGCTATAAATACAACGTTAATTAATTATCTACTATCTACAACGTTAATTAATTAACTGATTAATTAACTGATATATTAATTATCTACTATCTACAACGTTAATTAATTAACGTTGTATTTATAGCTGATATTTTAATTTGTTTTTCGTAATTCTTTTAGAGCTAAATAATTATTAGAGAATAATAATATTTCATACAAACCTTAGCATTCTATGTAACAAATGTTTAATAACAATATGAGTTTACACCTAATTCAAGATTTTATACACTTACAACATTGCGCGTTGGAAATTTGTATAAAAAAATATAAGGTACACCTTTAATATACTGCTCGATTAAGATATTTGTTTTATTGCACCTGTTAATAAATTCAACGTTCAACATTCGCATGCACTTATATACTTGCAATATTTAATGTGTATAATACAAATAAGCTTAAATATATAGCGTTAACACTTAACACTGCGATTTATTTACTTATATAATGAAACAGAATGCATATTGGAGACAGAATCAATCATTCAATTTTTCTTTGCCGTTATTAAAAATGTATTTATTAAATTACCGCAAGTTCTTTTCCAATTTGTATGAAAGCACCTACCGCATCTATATCTATATCTATATCTATATCTTCGGTCGAGTGCGCTGCGCTAATCTGAACACGTATTCTTGCTTTATCTTTTGGTACCACGGGATAGCTGAATCCAATGACGTAAATTTCCTTTTCTGTAAAAAAAAATTATTCGCGTGCAACATAACAGAATAAGTCGTAAAACTTTGATAATATATGGTAGGTGTTGTATATTTTATCATTGATAGTTTATTTCTTTAAAGATTTTATAATTCATATGAAAATATATTCATACCCATCATTTTATCTGCAAATGTTGTTGCTAATTTTACATCACCCAACATAACAGGACAAATAAGATGGTTATCGCCGCTGATAATGAATCCAGCTTTAGTCATCGCATTTCTGAAATGCTCGGTATTGCCTGCTAAACGATCCAACAACTTTGTGCTGTCTGTTATAAGATTTATCACCTGTTAATAATGTATAAAAAGTAATGTTTAAAGTTTAAATTAGAAAAGTTTAAATAGCACAATAAAAGTTTAATATCACTGCCGATCACTACGCATGCTGCCTGCTGTACACCGCCTCTCTTCTGATCTTATTATCTGAATCTTATTATCATCGTTAAACTATGTGGTCAGGAAGTATAATTCTGAATGATATATTTAATTACCCTAACAGCACGATATATTGCAGCAATCTTGCAGCAATCTTGCACGGCAAGCTTGCAATATTGCATGCAATATTGCTGCAATGCTATCTATGTCCTACCCTGGGCAATATTGCTGCAATGTGCAGCAATGTTGTGGCAATATTGTAGCGCAATTTTGCTGCAATGTGCAGCAATGTTGTGGCACATTTCCAATATTTACCGAAATAAAAAAAATTATTTTTTTCGAAATTTTATTACTATTTTATAACTAAATTTGTTTCTTAAAATGCAGTCTATGATTATAAATATTTTCTCGTATTTGAAAAAAACACTTACCTTGGTGGGATCGAACTCGGGACCTCTGGATCGTGAGCCAACTGCCTTACGTGGTAGACTACTTCTTAATTTGATGTAAGTGTTATATAAAGTCTACATATGTCACACCAACGCAAATATATAATTTTTCAAAAATCATCTTAAGAAACAAATTCAGTTTAAAAAAAGTATACAGCTGCACAAATTTTTAATATTGACATTATATCTATTATATGTATATTGCTGCCTCATAGAGGAAGCTTTGTTTTCGTTAAAAAAAAATTTTTTTTGTTTTTTTGAATGTGTTCAGAATGTTTTAAAACGTCGAAAAATTGCAATTTTAAAAAATGTCTGTATGTATGTATGTGTGTGTGTATGTGTGTATGTGTGTGTGTATGTGTGTATGTGTGTGTGTATGTGCCAAATTTACCGAAATTTCTATAACTCCAGAACTAATCAAGCAAATCTTAACGAATTATATATGAAATAGGGGTAGAATTTTTCGGGGAGTGCTATAGTGTGTATAGTTGTTCGTTACCGATGTTCTGGAAACCGTTTTTTTTTTATTTTTTTACCCGTAAAAATTAGAAAAATTTAAAAAATTGGTTTCCAGAACATCGGTAACGAAAAAATACACATTCTATAGTACTCTCCGGAAAATTCTACCTCTATTTCATATACAATTTGTTAAGATTTGGTTAATTAGTTCTGGAGTTATAGAAATTTAATTCTTTTACTCCAGAATTAATCAACCAAATCTTAACGAATTATATATGAAATAGGGGTAGAAAGAACTGAAGAATATAATAGAATTAATAAAAATTGCTAATAATTAAGAGGTTTTTTTTAAATAAAATTTTAAATTTTTGCAGAATGTTTGTTTATGCTTTAACTTCCGCAAATTTGGAGATATCGATCTATTTCCAATTTCATTATATTTTTCAGTCTTTTCTACCCCAATTTCATATATAATTCTTTAACATTTGGTTGATTAGATTCAGCTTTATATGCGGTTAAAGGTCCATAATTTTGATTGCTTCCTCCATAAGGAAGCCAAAATAAATAAATATAAATAATTATGGCTTAAAATAGAGGAAGCAATGCAGGTTTCTACTTGCTTACTTAAAAAATATGAGGAAGCAATGTACAAGTTTCTACTTGCATCCTGTCTATTATATGTACATAGAAGCACAGTACGTAAATGCATTCTACTAAACTGGTACATATAATATATAATACACGTACATACGTATATGTATATATATATATATATATATATATGTCTTTTAATATGTTGCAGTACCACCTTGCAGCAATGTTGCTGCAATTTTACGCTGCAAGTGCAATGTGGCAATATTGCTGCAATGTTGCTGCAATTTTACGCTGCAAGAGCAATGTGGCAATATTGCTGCAAGATTGCTGCAATTTTACGCTGCAAGTGCAATGTGGCAATATTGCTGCAAGATTGCTGCAATATATCGTGCTGTTAGGGTATCGTTCAACCTGCAGGTGGTCGTGGGACTTTCCTTGGAAATGATTCACGGAAGCCATGAATAGATGTATCCACTCATGCTCATCCACTTGTGAACACGCAGAAGAGTGTGCCATATACGTTTGCGCAAGGAGACAGTTTCTCGTTTCTTTATATTATCTGCAAGAATATATATGATGGTTACTACAGTCTGCATCTTTGTAAAGCAAATCATATCTGACTTATAATTATAAATATATTAGAATATTTATTGCAAAATAAAATTTTCTCTTATTCCAGTCCTTTGGCAAAGTTCTACAACGTATAGAAATATAGAACAAATCGTTTAGCTCATATTATATCTTAACTATATAGATAGACTTATCAAACGTCTCGAAATATGTAAGAAAAATAATAATTTAAGACTTGAAAGTTATTGGAATTACTCTATTTTTTAATTTAAATATTTTAATTTAAATAAATTTATTTGTTTAATTATTTATTTATTTATTTAAATTAAAATATCGTAAAAAGTATACGTTATTTAAGATGTCTTGTTCCTACCTGTTATCAGATGTTACGCTGTAAGATGTCTTTCGCTGTGTATACACACCCTGTATATGCTCTTTTGACAGCTGTCTTAACCTCTCACTACAGCTCACTGCTGGTCACGGCAGCTTAACCACAAGCTCCCAGCCAGCGACCTCTACAGTAATGAAACTTACAATACACACATGAAAAAAATCTGCTTAATCTGCTCCTTCATAATATGCATTTTTCACTGACGCAAAATATATTAAGAAATCACAATGCAGACAGTAACAGTCGCAATACTTCAAAAAATTTCCGTCCGGACAAAACACGTCCAAACACGTTAAAACGTGTCGTCCGCGAAACACGTCCGAAAACTCGTTGCTTCTCAACGACCGACTATCGTCATGCATCTAAGTATCGCATACATCGTGCAACGCTGCATTTGTTTTTTTTTCCACACCATCCCAGGTAGCAAATACAAGTCATTTTGACGTCAAATTTTGATCCTTTACTGACCATTCCTGACGTCACTAATTGGCGGCATAATGACGTTAAAATGACGGTCTAATGTCACAGACAATTGATCGACGTCATCGCGAATACGTTATTTTGACGTCATTTTCTGACGGCAAAAATAGGTCTATTGTACAACACCGGTTTCTAGAAATGTTTTTTATGAAATTAAAATTTTAAAATGTCTACTTGATAAACGTTTATAAAAAAATGTTCTCTTTCTTTATCTAAAAAAAAGCTTTTTTAACTGTTTCGTTACATGCCATGTGCGTATAGCCGCTCTCAAGGCGGTCACCCATCCTAGTACAGTACCGCGCCCGAGACGCTTGACTTCGATGATCCAGTGGACAGTGACGATCTTCTCACCCTGATGCTTTCTTATTAACTGTACTTGTCTGTAACAGGTACATCTTTAAAGTGTTCAAAAATCTTGTAATGATAATCTTCTTGATATAACACTGCATGAAATAGTTATAAAACTATAATCACACGCAACTACATCCACTTATACCCTAAATTCGCCACTTCAATCATAAAGTTGCGAAACAAACATTTTGTAGTTAATTTTGTGGTTTTTATTTTATTATTACTTTATTATACAATATTAAGAAGTAAAAATAGTTATATTACAAAAAGACCTTATTTGGACAACTTTAAGACGTCTTTAGATGGTCTAAGAAATGACGTCTTATAAACGTCCATTATTAGTCGCCGATGTCATAGACCAAAAATGACTAAAAATAGACGTTATACCCATACAGCACAAAATGTTTTTTAAATATTTTTAAAACATTTTTTAGGAAGATTAAAATATAAAATAATTTACAAAAATATTTTTAGAATGTTTCTATGTCCGTCAGATCATGTCAGAAAAATATTTTCAAAAATATTTTTAAAAGATTGCAAAAAAATATATTCAATAATATTTGTAAAATCTTTTAGAAATATTGTTTAAAAAAATAAAATATGTTCATAATAATTTTAAAAATGCTTTAAAAATGACATAAATATGAGTCATTTAAAGGTATGTATATGCCGTTATGCTTTTGTAAATTAAGAATTTTAGAATTAAAAAAAGAAAATACATTTATTATCAATATGTTGTGTGTGCATACGCCGCGCGGTCACCCATCCGAGTCAGTACCGCACCTAACGTCGCTTGACATCGATGATCGAACGGACTAGTGATGATCCTTTGATTCTGACGCTTCCTTGTTGTTCATACTACTATACATAACATATCTTTATAGTGTTCAAAAATCGTGTAATGATAATAACCGGTAAATATTAAAAATAATAACGCAATTAAAATTAATGTACAATAATATAATTATTAATATGAAATTCGTATATTTAACATAATATAATATTAATATAATATAATAACGTTAACAACATGCATGATAACGCCTAAAGATGCTACCTGACAAAATAAAGAATTTAATGAATTGAATCAAAGTTCAAAAATAATTAGGAATCAAATTTAAAGAAACATAAATCTATAAAAAAAATCTATTTTTGCTTCCTCATAGAGGAAGCTTTGTTTTCGTTAAAAAAATTTTTTTTCTGTTTTTCTGAACGTGTTCAGAATGTTCTAAAATGTCAAAAAATTGCAATTTTAAAAAATGTCTGTATGTATGTATGTGTGTGTGTATGTGTGTATGTGTGTGTGTATGTGCCAAATTTACCGAAATTTCTATAACTCCAGAACTAATTAACCAAATCTTAACGAATTGTGTATGAAATAGGGGTAGAATTTTCCGGTGAGTGCTATAGAGTGTATAGTTCTTCGTTACCGATGTTCTGGAAACCGTTTTTTTAAATTCTTTTACCCGTAAGAATTAGAAAAATTAAAAAAACCGGTTTCCAGAACATCGGTAACAAAAAAATACACACTCTATAGCATTCTCCGGAAAATTCTACCCTTATTTCATATACAATTCGTTAAGATTTGGTTAATTAGTTCTGGAGTTATAGAAATGTGTCAAATTTACCAAAATTTCTATAACTCTAGAACTAATTAACCAAATTATACTTGTGTTAAAAATTTGGTCCAATAATTTTTAAGTTATTAATGTTCAAACATACATCATTCGTAAAACTATTGGACCGAATTTTTACCCCTATTTCATATATAATTCTTTAAAGGTCCATAATTTTGATTGCTTCCTCTATGAGGAAGCCAAAATAAATAAATATAAATAATTATGGCTTAAAATAGAGGAAGCAATGCAGGTTTCTACTTGCTTACTTAAAAAATATGAGGAAGCAATGTACAAGTTTCTACTTGCACCCTGTTTTTATGTATGTGTGTGCATATATGTTCACGGAGTAAGTTATAGTACTATATTTTCAATTATTCTTATAATATTTCTGCAATGTTGTTCTAATATTTCAACGAAATGTTGCAATTGTTTTTACAACATTACATTGCAACTTGTAACGTTCCTGCAACGTCTTGCAAGCTTCTATGCTGTATGGGTCTGTTTTAATAATTAAGAAAAACTCAAAAAATGAAAATAAAATTGTCGTGTACCAAATTTGGTCTTAAAATGACGTCTAATTCATGTCCTTTTCATGACGGCATACTTTCGTCCACAATAGGATGCCAAATACACGTCATATAAAGGACATATGACGTCGTGGACGAAATCTATGACCTTAATATTTACATGGGAAGTATATATATATATATATATATATATATATATATATAATTTCTGTAACTTTTAAAGTAAATATCTCAGAAACGGGTCGGACAATCAATCGCAAATTTAACACAGGTTTTTGGGATATATAAGCGCACAATCTGTAAATTTCAGCTTTATCTCTTTATTTTGACATAAAGCGACATACATCTTTAATTAAGAATATTTCATAATATTTCAAAAATACATTTCAAATATTTTAGAAAATTTTGTCTGGGTGATAAAAAAGAACGTTTTTAAAAATATTTTTAAAAAATTCTTAAAATATTCTTAAAAATGTTACCACAAAAGATTTTTAAACCATTTTAAAATATTCCTAAAATCATTTTAAAATGTTTCTCGCAATATTTTTATAGAAATATTTAGGAATATTTTTTGAAAACATTTTGTGCTGTATGGGTAATGACGTTATGGAATAACGTCAGTATAATGTCATTTTTAAAGACAGTCGCTTTTTGGTCATTTGACGTCATTTGTACAAACATGACTAATATTTGACGTCAAAATGACTTGTGTTTGCTACCTGGGAAGAATAATTAACTCGCGGACGCGGACAAATCAAGGTCTGTGTTGAATATATCGTCGAGAGAACGGTAGTGTTTGGGATGACGCGTGGCTCAGTGCCTACGCGAGTGATTAGTAACACCAAGGTCCGTGGTTCGAATCCGACCCGGCCTTCGTCCCATATATGCTTCGTGAAGAAGTTTTTTCTCGATTAAGTACCTTATGGATTAAGTAATGATCTGCACGATTGGGAATCGAAAAGGATTCACAATCTGCAAGGTTTAAAATTTTTATTGGATTGGTTTACATTGTATGTGTCAGAATCCAAAAACCCCCCGAGAACGGTAGTGTCGTCGGAGCGAGACCGACCGTGATGTGATTTTATTATATTGACGGCAGGGAGCTGATGCCGAGGAGTCCTGTTTTATCGTAAGTTATTAATCATAAAGTCATTTATATATACAGAGTGTCTGGTTACCGTGCCACTAGTGAGCAAGTAAAGTGGATTAAACTGAATGGAAAAATCTTGTACTTGTTTTGCAAGTCCAATAATAATTAACAAAATATTAATTAATAAAATTTGCGAATAAGCGTACGTTCACGTGATTCAGTGACAAGAGAGTCCAGTGTTACGCATTATTTGTTGTTGATAGACGCATGCTCCTCCCAAAGCCTTGCCGCTCGTGTAGCAACCAGCAACCATCGTATGACGTTGGTCTGTCTTTTCTTATCTTTATTAATTAATTAATTAATTATTCATTGATTACTAAGAAACTCGCAAAACAGTAAAGAACTGTTCTATTCAGTTTAAGGATGTTTTATAGGCACAGTCCCAACCAAAAGTATGCAGGAAATATTAAAAACTCTGATATTAATTCTCCAGAGATCCAAAGACAAAAAAATGTATATAAATAGTTACGAAACATCTAATAGAATGTAAAAGACGTAAATTTAGTGAATGTAAATAACCGTTACTACTATTTTTTTCAAAAAAAATTTAAAAAAAAAATTGTTGTAAATTGTTTCAAATTTTGTTGCTATATTTTTGTTTGTTGATGATCTGCTTGTGTGTAAAATATTATTATATTGGTTACATTTTTTAATGTTTACACTTTTCTCTATAAATCCTTTGTAAAACGGATTTTCAAGAATTGATAACTTTTTATCTAAATTGTGAATCGATTTGAAATTTGACCCCGAACTTTGAAAGAGTATACAGAATATGATATTAAATTTTCATCAACTTCGTTACATTTTGCCTAACTATATAAAACATCCTTAACTTGTTCTACCTACGTATGAGAGATGACACGGTAATTACCAGACGTCCTGTGTGTATATGTCGTAGCCCGATAGCAAAATTAGCCACTTAGCTAAAAGTCTAGGCGTTTAGCTAAATGCCGCCCGATAGGCTAATCGACGACGATATAGTCTAATGGCCTGAAAAATTCAGCCTGTTAGACGAGAAGTCGGCTTTTCGCCTAACGGCCCGGCGCGATTTAGGCGATTAGAGAAATGCTTGTTTTGGAGCTCCATACGTTGTCAATTTATTGTTCGTAAATATCCCAATAGGTCTTAAGTAAATCATCATAGAGCTCGTTGTATATTCAAATGTTTCATTTTCTCTCGTTAGTTTACAATCTATCACAGCCATGGCAAGTTATACGCCAGTAAACCGTGATGAGTTTAACGAAAAAGTAGATAAATTTTATTCAAATCGTCCAGGCAGTAATCGAACTATGTGGAGGCGAGATCAGATGATCAACGTTATAAAAGTTCTGCAAGAATTTCAGGATCCTGCAAGTACGAAAAAGACAGTGTTTCATTATCATTACGCAAAGACGTATGAGCTAGCAAAAATTGGAACGGAATCGTATGTAATTTTAAAACGGAAAACTTCGACTGAACCAGTTGTTTACGTAACAGCGATAGAGGATTACTACGATAAATTGTTAGAAGCTCACATTCAAACAGGCCATGGCGGAAGGGATAAGATGCAGTATTACATTAAAAACAAGTACAGGATAACAAAGGTAGCTTGTGAGATATTTGTGTCTTGCTGCGAGACATGTAACAAAAAGAGGGTTGCTCCAAAACGAGGAGTTGTGATAAAACCAATACTGAGCGATGGATTTAATGTTCGCGGACAGGTGGATTTAATTGATTTCCAATCATGTCGCGATGGTGAGTTCAATTGGCTAATGAACTACCAAGATCACGCTACCAAGTTCTTGCATCTTCGACCCTTGAGATCCAAGCACGCAGTTAACGTTGCTGAAGAATTGTCGAAAATCTTCTTTACATGGGGAGCCCCGACTATTTTACAGAGCGATAACGGTCGAGAATTTGTGGCTGCAGTAATATACGAACTTGTTTCCATCTGGCCTCACTGCAGGATTGTTCATGGGCGTCCGCGACACCCACAGAGCCAAGGTAGTGTCGAAAGGTCAAATGCGGACGTTGAAAACATGTTAAGAGCCTGGATGGTCGATAATGATTCGACAAATTGGAGTCGTGGTTGCTACGAAGTCCAAGTAAGCTCTCACATATACAATTATATTAATATTGTGTTGTTGAATACATACTTGAAAATTAACATACTGTAAATATTGATTTTAGTGGCAAAAGAATACATCGCGACATAGAGTCATAAACAGGAGCCCGTACGAAGCTCTACTTGGACCGATAAAAAGCGGTATAAGAAATACGTCTTTGCCTAATGAAATTTTAAATTCGCTTCAGACAGAGGAAGACTTGGAGCAAGCTCTCGAGGAGCAGAATGTACAATTGAACGCGAAGTAATTGACTTAAAATAAATATAATAGAACTAGTTAAATATAATGTAATAGAACTCATGTAGCGATTTGAACTTTAGTGTTGAGCAGCGCGAAGACGTAGGCAAGAGGAAAAGGGTACGAGAGGATGAAGAAGAGGAGGGAGAGGAAACACGGAAGAAGCGACAGATAGACGTCTTGAGCAGTATACTTTGCACAAAGTGCAAAATGGAAAAAATGGTTACCTTTTCGAGTATCACTTTTCCACCCCTTCAGATCAATGACACCATTACATTATCTGTTCCCGCTGTTGACCGTGGGCCTCTAGATTTTAATAACATATTTGGCGTTGTAACTGATACAAAAAATGACGTACATCAAATTGGAACTAAGAATGGAGTATTGAAAGGGTGGTTCCCCCGTACTAAAATTGCAAAATCGGGCACTAATCTTATTAACATTGCTGACATTCCCAAAAATGTTCTTACTTTGAGGGGAGCTGTTGCGAAGCAGTCGGCAAGTGGTGGACAGGGATATAAAAATTTCTCTTGCAAAATTGCTAAAAATCAGTGTCAGACAAATAGATGTGCTTGTTTTAAAGCAAAAATTCTTTGCAATTCTCGTTGCCACAGTAGCTCATCTTGCATTAACAAATAGTAATGTAGTGATAATTGTTTAGTAAATAAATTGACAATAACGTATGGAGCTCCAAAACAAGCATTTCTCTAATCGCCTAAATCGCGCCGGGCCGTTAGGCGAAAAGCCGACTTCTCGTCTAACAGGCTGAATTTTTCAGGCCATTAGACTATATCGTCGTCGATTAGCCTATCGGGCGGCATTTAGCTAAACGCCTAGACTTTTAGCTAATGTGGCTAATTTTGCTATCGGGCTACGACATATATATACATATAATAAATATAGCTATTAAAAAATATATTAACATTATTTAGTTTTTAATTTTGCACATGTAGTTTTCACTTAATCTTATTATTGAATGAACATGAAAATGTGAGTTCAAGTAATAAATTTGATATAAGTGTAATTTCGGTTAAGTTATTAGCGTAGATTGTAAAATCAATTGAATAGATTTTGCAGAGATAAAACGAATATATAATTCTAGTGAAATTTATTGAAGGTGATATTAAATATGTAATTAACACAACAGTTACATTAACTAGGGCCACCCCTGGCGGAAATATTTCTACAAAATTTAAAAAAAAATAAAAATGTGCTACAAAAAACTATAAAATATAATTGCCAGAATCTATTAAAATCTACATAAATTTGAGAAGTGCTACAGAATTCTACATAAAAATGCTAGAATTGGAACACTTTTGTAAATTTATGTATTTTTTTATTGGATCTTGATCTATAAATTAGTCGGTGAAACTACGTCAAACTACAACTAATACTGATATTCTACACATTTCTATGTCTATTTGAGTACAGTAGACTACAAGGAAATACTACCCTAGTGAAAATAATTTTACAAATTTTTATGAATAACTTCAACTTTTTGGATATACTATGAACAAAATAAAAAATAAAATTTACTTCTCTCGTTGAACATTATTTTATTGCTGAAAATCTTGATTACGTGCAAGCTTAATTAAATACATTTATATTGTACTTAGAAAATTTGCTTACCACCGCTGGATTTGAACCTGAAACCCCTGGCTCTTGAGTCAGTCACCTTCCGCACTGTGCTACAACATTAATTGATGAAGGCGTTTCTTATTGTCTATATATGTTACACTTATTGTTAGCAGACGTACGGAAGGTGTTAGTTCTTATTAAAGTCGGTTTATTATACAAGGTGTCTCAGGACCTCACCGACAAACTTTGAGGAATGATAGGTCACACAAAGGAGATCATTTTTTGTTAAGGAACATATGGTCGCTGACGTTCTATCGTTATTTCTTTAAATGTATTGCAGAAAGTAATAGATCGTCATTTTGAGCATATATATGAAGGAGAATGATCGCGCTATCCAAAAGCAAATGGCTAACTCGCGCTCGTTGATGGCACGTGAACGTGTACGCCTGAATGAGGAGAAAGTGGCGTTTCTGCAGGCTGAAAAATCAAGAAGCGACACGAGCAGCAATTGCAAGCACAGCGCGATCAAGAACAAGAGAAAAGGCAAAAGCTGGAAGAATATCAAAGAATAGTGAAAGAAAAGGAAAAACTGACGAAAGCCGTGCTGGTCCATCGGGATCAGTTTACGGTCAGGTACCACGATCTCGTGGCATTATCCAAAACCTGCAAGGATCAGCAAGCGTTCAGTGTGATGTTCATGGCACATGACGCGACGATAAGAGATTTGATCCAACGAATCAAAGCTTTAGACGAGAAACTTAAAGTAATTATCAAAAAAAGAAAAGAAAAACTGTTCGCAAAAGAACGTATATAAATTAATACATTTTTACTTTGTAGAGGTATATATATATATTGACAGCAGAGAGCTGATACCGAGGAGATCAAGGAGCCTGTTCACAGGAGGTGTTTCTGCCGCGCGTACATAATATGTTGCACAGCTGATATATTATATATTGACGGCAGGGAGCTGATGCCGAGGAGATCAATCCCGTTTACACGCGAAGGAATTATCGTAAGTTATTATTATCGGTTCAATTCTTTTCCAGTTTTAAGAGTTAGAAAAAGATAAAAATGCTCTCTTTTCATTTCATATATATACATTTTACATGTTCTCTTTCTTTCTTTTATTCACTTATACTATCTGTTGTACTTCGAAATCACTTATCTCTCTTATCTTCCTTCTTTTTACGTCTTCCTTTCCTTTGATGTTACTTAAAATTTGTAACTTTTTCATTTTTACTGTTAGTAGAAAAAACATTAAACATTTAATTAAATTTTATAACTTATTTTTTAAGAGAGTTAACTAATCATTATCTGTATTACTTAGGCGGAGTTGTTGGATGCAATGAGCTCTCAATCGCAGTCGGATACTGAAGAGACTGAAAATATAGGATCTAATTCTACCTACCGGATTGTGGAGGCAATAGAGATTGTGAAGCATTAATTTGACAGTAAGGAAAACAAACAGACTGCAGAGGATATATTCAGTAATGATATATTATGATACCTCGCGCCAACCCAGTCAGTACGAAAGAAAGGCGGAAGAGTAAGGAGAAGAGCAGAAGGGAGATAGAAGAGAAGGAGAAAGAAAAGATGCAGTACGTATTTGACGTCTTACAAGTTTATGTGCACGTATAACAAGTTTATTTTTTGACTATTGAGAATATATTTTTGAGAACTTTTCTTTTACAGAGTACTAGTATCCAACTTCACTGAAGATCAATTGGACAGATACGAGATGTACAGACGATCTGCATTTCCAAAAACAGCTATAAAAAGGGTACGCACCTTATTTTTAGTCGTTATTTACAAAAGAAATAACCGTTCCATTAAAAAAGTATTATACTAAATATGTTTCACAGATTATGCAAACCATAACAGGCTGTTCAGTGTCTCTGAACGTTGTCATAGCTATGTCGTGAATTGCTAAGGTATTTGTTGGCGAGATTGTTGAAGAAGGTACAAGCTCTTTCTTATAATGTAAAATTACTACATACTGCTTTAAATAAAGAGAAATTTTCCAAGTCACGGTTTAACACAGTTCTGCAAAGTATGACATATAATTAGAAAACAAATATTATCCACTGCTCACTTAAATACTTATAAAACAGTGATTATATACAGGGTGTCCCTGAATCCTTGGTACTTTTCTCATATTTAGATAGAGCAAGCCAAACTGAGTCGAAAAGTCATGTACCATTTTGCAATTTTCGCAATAGTTGATGAGTTAATTAATGATTAAAAATCGCCGTATTGGCCCGCCCACCGCCTAATCCAAGCGCGCGGCGAGATGCGGCCGCCCCGCGGTCGGCGCGCGGGCAGTTGTTTACTACAAGCGGCGATGATCACGCACGAGCGGCGCGTAACGCCGGGCCCCCGTCCTGAGCGATGATAGTTTCTCGCATTTTTTTAAATAGAAAGAAAATATTTTAACATAGAAAAATTTTTTGTGCGTACGTATGTACATACGTGTGTACATGCATACACAGGAAAATATCAATTGCACTGTTTTAAAAAGCGATTACTCAATTTATTTTTTTTTTTTTAGTAAGTAACGGTTGTCTTTAAGGAAAAATATTTTCTTGATAATAGTCTTAAAATGTACAAATTTTAGAAAGAGTCTTTATCATGTACTCGAAAGAAGAATTTATACTCCTTCAAAGAACATAATAAAATTTTATCGAAGAAAAATCAAAATTATAAATAAAGTAATATGAGGACCCTCGAGATTAAAATAGGAGAAATCAAGGCTGTGAGGGAGATGTCAGACGCAGATCACAGTGCGTAATATCAGAAATTTATTCGTCGTTTTGATACATTACATCGATCCGTACGTTTCGGTTCAGTTTTGAGCCATCTTCAGCGGTAGTTACAGAAATTAAGTTACACGTTCTCCGTACCGTATGGTGAGTGTACTGATTCCAAGTATCAGAAACATAGACCAATTGATTCATATCTGTAAATTTGTTTAATTAATGTTGAGATATTAAAAAGATCCCTTAGGAAATTCACCATTCGGTCTGAAAAACGTGGAATACAAAGCCATGTGCAATACTCTCTGCGAGAAGACGTGACGATCTTATCGACACGACACATGCACAGCAATGATATGAAAGATCTTGCAAGAAGAGGCATGTCGTAGATCAACACACCGGCGAGGATTATAACAAAGCACGATTTGACACCGTCTCAAAATGACACGGATTTTTTGCATTATGCATATGTCACGGTTTTGAGCAAATTGTAATCCATGCTCATGAACTTTGGTCGTTGGCAAATCGGGGTTTTACTATTGATACATGCAATGTTGTGACGGTGTCAAATTGTGCTTTGTTATAATCCTCGCCGGTGTGTTGACCTACGACATGCCTCTTCTTGCAAGACCCTTCACATCATTGTGTGTCGTGTCGACAAGATCGTCAAGTCTTCTCGCAGAGAATATTCATTATGTACATGGCTCTGTATTCCACGTTTTTCAAGACAAATAGTGAGTTTCCTAAGAAATCTTTTTAATATCTCAACATTAATTGAACTACAGATATGGATCAATTGGTCTATGTTTCTGATACTTTGAATCAGCAAACTCATCATACGGTACGGAGAACGTGTAACTTTCTTAACTTCTGTAACTACCGCTGAAGATGGCTCAAAGCTGAGCCGAAACGTACGAATCGATGTAATGTATCAAAACGACGAATAAATCAGTTATTTCTGATATTACGCACTGTGATCTGCGTCTGACCCTCATAGCCTTGACTTCTCTTATCAAAATAATTAGCAAATTAAATTTTTGTTTTAATTTTATATTTTTAACTGAAGAACTGAATAATTAGAATTTAGAATATTATTTATTTTAAGTAATATTATCAAGAAAACATTTTTTGTAAAGATCATCGTTACTTAAAAGAAGAGAAAACTGAGTAACTGGTTGTCTTAGCATTAGAATGATATTTTTTTTGCGTGTGCGTATACGGCACGCCATTTTACTATTTAATATCATTATAAAAATTTTACCAAATTAAATTGATACTCAAAGAAAAGAAATTATTATTACGTCTAGACATACTTATAATTCATCGAATTATTATTAAGCTATAATTGAAAATGCAGAATTACAGTTATGTCTAGACAAAATATTAATTCTGAATTTATTTTACGTTATGACATAAAAAATTTTCGGGAATTAAAATTATGTACATAATTGTAATTCCCGAATTTTACTTATGTACGCAATTTTAATACTTGAATTTCTATTATGTACACAATTGTAATTCTGGAATTACTTTTTTTTCTTTTGGTAAGTAACAGGGTTCTTTAAGAAATAATATTTTTTTGATAATTATCTTAAAATGTATTTATTACAAATTTTAGAAAAAGTCTTTATTATGTACTGGAAAAGAGAATTTATACCCTTTCAAAGAACATTATAAAATTTATAAGCGGTATTATTTGACCAAACTGACGTTGCGTATAATGTCGTACAATTACATTAATTCAATCCACATAACTGTTCTTCAATATTTATAATCATGGATCGCGATATAAAATCGCGAGCCAAAAAATAATTCAAAACAGAAGTCGTTTTTGTTCGACCCAACTGGCCAATAATTTATTAATTTCATAACGTTTCGGCTGCAATTTCAGCCCTTCTCAAGTGAATAATCACGCCATCAATCATCAATAACCGCATACAAAAAATCCATTACATTGCTGACATCGTGCCCAAACTACGTCATGCATAGGGTAAACTCGGGTAAGATGGCCATAGTTTTTTAAAATGCAAAAAACATACATTTATTTTTATTATTTTTTAACAGTGTTTGGTATATCCCTTCGCTGAAGTTTAAAGTACGTAAAACTATCGAAATTAAGAAGAAAACACTTAACATAAATTTTATATTATCAAAGTATTACAACATATGCATTGGCCATCTTATCTGACCTTTAAGGAAAAGATGGCCATAGTATTACGGGACATAGTATTACGGTTTCATTGCAGCGAATGCATTGAATCCAAACTACTTTCATTACAAAGACTTCTGACAAGAGATAAACTTTCTGATTTGCGTACAGAAACATCAGGATGTCTAGACAAAAATGAATAAAGTCACTCATCCAGCTTTTTGAGTTTCATTATTGAATCTGTGTTTGATTTCAAGTTGATTAGCAAAATTATAAGCCAGTGTACGAGGATCATCTCGAGCAAGCAGAAAACCATGTTTTTGCATCATTTTAATATGGTGCACCATTCTTTCTTCATTCCAAGCGAGCAGGTGGCCTACCTTTGTATGCGGTTATTGATGATTGATGGCGTGATTATTCACTTGAGAAGGGCTGAAATTGCAGCCGAAACGTTATGAAATTAATAAATTATTGGTCAGTTGGGTCAAACAAAAACGACTTCTGTTTTGAATTATTTTTTGGCTCGCGATCTTATATCGCGATCCATGATTATAAATATTGAAGAACAGTTATGTGGATTGAATTAATGTAATTGTACGACATTATACGCAACGTCAGTTTGGTCAAATAATACCGCTTATAAATTTTATAATGTTCTTTGAAAGAGTATAAATTCTCTTTTCCAGTACATAATAAAGACTTTTTCTAAAATTTGTGATGAATACATTTTAAGATAATTATCAAGAAAATATTATTTCTTAAAGAACCCTGTTACTTACCAAAAGAGAAAAAAGTAATTCCAGAATTACAATTGTGTACATAATAGAAATTCAAGTATTAACATTGCGTACATAAGTAAAATTCGGGAATTACAATTATGTACATAATTTTAATTCCCGAAAATTTTTCATGTCATAACGTAAAATAAATTCAGAATTAATATTTTGTTTAGACATAACTGTAATTCTGCATTTTCAATTATAGCTTAATAATAATTCGATGAATTATAAGTATGTCTAGACGTAATAATAATTTCTTTTCTTTGAGTATCAATTTAATTTGGTAGAATTTTTATGATGATATTAAATAGTAAAATGGCGTGCCGTATACGCACACGCAAAAAAAATATCATTCTAATGCTAAGACAACCAGTTACTCAGTTTTCTCTTCTTTTAAGTAACGATGATCTTTACAAAAAATGTTTTCTTGATAATATTACTTAAAATAAATAATATTCTAAATTCTAATTATTCAGTTCTTCAGTTAAAAATATAAAATTAAAACAAAAATTTAATTTGCTAATTATTTTGATAAGAGAAGTCAAGGCTATGAGGGTCAGACGCAGATCACAGTGCGTAATATCAGAAATAACTGATTTATTCGTCGTTTTGATACATTACATCGATTCGTACGTTTCGGCTCAGCTTTGAGCCATCTTCAGCGGTAGTTACAGAAGTTAAGAAAGTTACACGTTCTCCGTACCGTATGATGAGTTTGCTGATTCAAAGTATCAGAAACATAGACCAATTGATCCATATCTGTAGTTCAATTAATGTTGAGATATTAAAAAGATTTCTTAGGAAACTCACTATTTGTCTTGAAAAACGTGGAATACAGAGCCATGTACATAATGAATATTTTCTGCGAGAAGACTTGACGATCTTGTCGACACGACACACAATGATGTGAAGGGTCTTGCAAGAAGAGGCATGTCGTAGGTCAACACACCGGCGAGGATTATAACAAAGCACAATTTGACACCGTCACAACATTGCATGTATCAATAGTAAAACCCCGATTTGCCAACGACCAAAGTTCATGAGCATGGATTACAATTTGCTCAAAACCGTGACATATGCATAATGCAAAAAATCCGTGTCATTTTGAGACGGTGTCAAATCGTGCTTTGTTATAATCCTCGCCGGTGTGTTGACCTACGACATGCCTCTTCTTGCAAGATTTTTCATATCATTGCTGTGCATGTGTCGTGTCGATAAGATCGTCACGTCTTCTCGCAGAGAGTATTGATGGCTTTGTATTCCACGTTTTTCAGACCGAATGGTGAATTTCCTAAGGGATCTTTTTAATATCTCAACATTAATTAAACAAATTTACAGATATGAATCAATTGGTCTATGTTTCTGATACTTGGAATCAGTACACTCACCATACGGTACGGAGAACGTGTAACTTAATTTCTGTAACTACCGCTGAAGATGGCTCAAAACTGAATCGAAACGTACGGATCGATGTAATGTATCAAAACGACGAATAAATTTCTGATATTACGCACTGTGATCTGCGTCTGACATCTCCCTCACAGCCTTGACTTCTCCTATTTTAATCTCGAGGGTCCTCATATTACTTTATTTATAATTTTGATTTTTCTTCGATAAAATTTTAGTATGTTCTTTGAAGGAGTATAAATTCTTCTTTCGCGTACATGATAAAGACTCTTTCTAAAATTTGTACATTTTAAGACTATTATCAAGAAAATATTTTTCCTTAAAAACAACCGTTACTTACTAAAAGAAAAAAAATAAATTGAGTAATCGCTTTTTAAAACAGTGCAATTGATATTTTCATGTGTATGCATGTACACACGTATGTACATACGTACGCACAAAAAATTTTTTTATGTTAAAATATTTTCTTTTTATTTAAAAAAATGCGAGAAACTATCATCGCTCAGGACGGGGGCTCGGCGTTACGCGCCGCTCGTGCGTGATCATCGCCGCTTGTAGTAAACAACTGCCCGCGCGCCGACCGCGGGGCGGCCGCTTCTCGCCGCGCGCTTGGATTTGGCGGTGGGCGGGCTAATACGGCGATTTTTAATCATTAATAACTCAGAAACTATTGCGAAAATTGCAAAATGGTACATGACTTTTCGACTCAGTTTGGCTTGCTCTATCTAATTATGAGAAAAGTACCAAGGATTCAGGGACACCCTGTATATATATATATATATATATATATATATATATATACTTTAATTTTTCAGCAACTATAATGCAGATGCATAACGATGCAACGCTACAAGGAATCAATAAGTGTATAACTGACTGGTTAAGACATGCTAAGGAAAGACATACAAGACAACATTTAAAAGACAATGAGTCAACAGCAGGAATAAATGATGACACGGTCGATTAAATGACAAACGAGGTAGAAAAAAATGTATGCCAATTGCACGCTTAAAATACCAATGCGCTATGTATGTGTTACCGCAATGTCCTTTTATTTTTATTTTTTATTTTTTATTATATTGTGCTCGGCGTCAGCGCAACGTTTATCGCATAATAGCGCGGGAAAACTGACTGCTTTCTAAAGTTTAAAAGTACTTTTATATATTACCTCTATTTTTGTACCTCGGGTCGAAAGCTTTATCAGACTCGTACGTGTGATATGTATTTTTATTTTTACTAATTGTATTTTTTTTTAATTAGAGGTACTTTGTTTAAAAACTATATATTCTTT
>JASTWP010002515.1:0-41414 GCA_030770255.1 Temnothorax ravouxi | reverse complement strand
ATATATATATATATATATATGTGGGTCCGGAGTTATGTTCCGGGACTAAAAAATGGTATATCGTTATATTCCAGGACATTTGGCAGTTTCCAGGACTGTCCTGGAAAAAATTCACGTTCTATGTTAGTTTCAAGGACAGTTTTTAAAATCTGATTACGAATATAAGAGTATGTTCCAGGACTGTACATTTCAGAAAACGTAAACAGTCCCGGAACATACCTCTGGACCTACATATATATATATATATATATATATATATATATACTACCTTGATCAAAAAGTTCCCGAAATTTATTTAAAAAATGCAAAATACAAGTTTATTCATCAATATTAATATTGTTCCCTTCAAAGTACTCCCCATCGACTGCAACGCACTTATGCCAGCGTTTGATCCAATCCTCGAAACATTTTTTATACTCGGTGTTCGGTATGGCCATCAGAGCCGTCTTCGATTTTTCCATTATCTCCTCTCGGCTGCTAAAACGCGTTTCCCGTAGTGGTTTTTTGATTCGATTAAACAGAAAGAAGTCGCAGGGAGCCAAATCAAGTGAATTCGATGGTTGTTGGATGGTATTCGTTCTGTTCTTGGTCAAAAAGTTGCGGATAATGATGGCATTGTGCGAAGGTGCGTTATCATGGTGCAAAATCCACGAGTTGTTTGCCTTACAAATTCGGTCTTTTTAGTTTCCAACAGCCATCGAATTCACCTGATTTGGCTCCCTGCGACTTCTTTCTGTTCAATCGAATAAAAAAACCACTACGAGGAACGCGTTTTAGCAGCCGAGAGGAGATAATGGAAAAATCGAAGACGGCTCTGATGGCCATACCGAACACCGAGTATAAAAAATGTTTCGAGGATTGGATCAAGCGCTGGCATAAGCCATAGACTTCCGGCAATCACAAAAAATAGATATGGTATCTCATCATCGGGTACTTTCCTCTATATATATATGTATATTACATTTCTCTTATATATATAACATTTCTCTTTTTTCCCTCTCTCTATGTGTGTGTGTATATATATATATATATGAATGGTACTTTATTCGCCCGTAGGCCTTAAAGGGCGTTTTTTAAGGAACGTTTCCCAAACCTTTACAAAAACCTTTACAAAACATAAATCAACATAAATCGAAACATAACTCAAAAATCCAGCTAACTCTGTAATCCTCGGACCCTGGCCATTTGCGACCTTACATACTAAACATAAATCAGGAACATAAATCAATTCGGCTCCGTAGCCACTCAGATCCTGGCTATTTCATCTTCACTCTTTCTCCTCCTGCTCTTTAACCTCTCGCTCTGTCGCTTCCTTCCTCTTTCCGTAACATTCAGTACCTTGAGCCTCCTAAAACATAGAGCAATATTAACCTTATCCTATTTCTGCTTTCAATCTCACCGTCCTCCACACGCCTCCTCATTGTCACCTCTCCGCCTCTCACACTCTTCTCCATCCACCCCTCTCACCCTCCCACTTTATCTCCCTCCCGTTAATCCACAGCCTCCTGTTGGTCAGTACTGCAGAGTTTCCTATCCTTCTTTCTTCTCTTGCTTTTTCTACCCTTGAGTTAACCACCTCACCTTTGCTCCGTTTTCTCTCTCTCCTTCCTCTCCCTCTCTAACCTATTGCACTTCTCTCCTTCATCTCCACCTTACCTTCGTTCCTTCCACCTCCAATTCTTTCTCTCACAACCTCTTATTCTCTTCCGCCACATGCTCTCGACTCTTCGGATCGCCTTCTCTACTGCCGCCACGTGTATATCTTACCTATTCTCCTCGCTCTATTGCCCCCTCCCTTCAATCCCTCGGTTTCGCCTTTGTCCCTGCCACCCGTTGCGATGCGTGGTCGATCGCTCGCTCGAAACTCTCTACTGCCTCTCGCCACGCGCCACATGCTTCCTCCCGCTTGTCGGTCGATCTCTCGATCTCTCGATCCCGACAACCCCCATCACACCCGTTGCGTGGCCTCTGCCATCACTCCCGCTTCTTGTGCCACAACCTTCCTCGCCCAGATTGCCGCCATTCTAACCTCTCTCACCTGCCTCTTCTTCTTAGACCGAATTCTGCCGTTTCATTGCCTCCGCTGCCTCGCCTCCATTTACTCCTCTTCCTTATCACCTTCTGCACGCCTCCGTTCCTCACCACCGTTCACTCTCCCTTCTCAACCCTTTTTTCCGACACATTTTCCCTCCCTTTCCCGCTCCAACTGTTCCCCCGTCGAGAGCCGTCCCCCTCCTCCCTATATATATACATATATATATATATATATATATATATATATATATACATATATACATAGAGAGAGGAAAAAAAAGAGAAATGTTTTCTTTTTTTAAATTTTAAGATATATTAAGTTTCAGGTCATGTCTTTGTAATATAAGAATCATAATTTAAACATTATATTTTATTATTATTTCTTAATAACACACACATCATTATTTTTTAATAACATCATATATTATAAAATTTGACAGTTTTATGTCACTTTGTCCGCTCTTTTATAACATAGCAACAGTAAAACAAAACATGTAAATCTGTACATAGTAACATAAATCTTCTTAAACGTGCAGCACGTTTAAAAAGTGAGTTAAATTATAAAAAAAATATAATTTAAAAGAAAAATATCAACATTAAGTGAGCCATCCCAGTCTTCATCATCTTGCTAAGAAATTATCAAAGTAGATAATAATATTTAAAAAAAAAGATAAAGTTTTAAGTATTTGTGGTAGTAATAAACAACAGTAAATTGAGTAAGTACTTTATTAGACTTCCGGTCGGAGTACTGAGGCGAGTGGATGCCTCATGGAGGAAAGCGGAGTAAAACCGGAGTAAAGGGGAAAGAAACCGAAAGGAAGTCCACAGGAGGCAAGGGAACCGACGGAAGAGGCACAGAGGAAGATGAGTAAATGGAGGAAATATGCGGAACGGAGCGGGAAGGAAGAACGAGAGGACCTCCAAGATGAAGAGGCCTAGAGGTTAGGACGGAGGAAGAGCTGGAGAGAGGGAGAAAACGACGAGGATGGAAGGCTGCGCAGGCGTGCTGGAGAGAACGCGACCGGAAGGCGGCGGCCCAACGGGTGAGAGCAATGGATCGAGGTGGCGCGGAAGCGAGAATTTGGAGGTGACGTGGGATGATGAAGATAGGCTTCCGTGGCGGCCGAGACGGCGCGGGGCGACGGCCCCTCCAAAAGAGTGGGTCGGCGCCACTGCGGGGCGTCGAGGCGCGGCACTGAGGCGAGGGTCTGACAGGCTCGGAAAGGTGGGTTGGCAGCACTGCGGGGAGCCGAGCCGTGGCGCGCGGGGCTCGTGACGCATGCGCACGCAATGGCGAATGAGAGGCCGGGGACTGTTGAGCTAGGGAGACCGGCGAATTGGACAAGCAATCGATCGAGAATCGATCGAAGAGGAAGAATCGACTGAGGAAGAGAGCCCAGCGTATCCCGAGAAGGAAATCTGGCATGGTAGAAGTCGAGGCATAAGAAACGGCTGAAAAGTGTAGACAAAGCAGCGAGCAAAGAAAGGGTAATAAGGAAACTTAGGAAGAGCAGGGAAGATAGAGGTGGAGGCAGAAGAAATACAAAGTAGAAAATAAGCGGCGAGAGAAATACGAACGCAGAGAGGGACGCTGACTGGAGAAAAGGAGGAAAGGAATAAGGAAGAAAGAGGAAGAATAAAGGAGCAGGAAGCGGAGCGTAGCGGCAGAGGGGCGGAGAATGGCGAGAGAGAGACAGAAGAAGACAGAGTACGGCTGGGAAAAGGAAATTATGGAGGAAATCACGAAGGAACTGAAGGATATACGATATACGACAGGTAATACTGAGGGAGTTACGACAAGAAACCGCGGAAGAGATAAGACGGGAAGGGGAAGAAATCAGGAGGGAATTAAGGGAGATAAAGAGGCTGTTGGAGAGGGGAGGAAAGAAACAAGAGGAAGGGAACCAAGGCAAGGAAGACGAAGGACGAAGGGACACGGAGAAACGGAAAGCGGACGAAGGAGATGCGGGAACGATAGCTGCGGAAAAAACAGGGGGATCGAGAGAAAGAAAGAGAAGAAGAAAGCAGGAAAGGAGCAACGGCAAGCGGAGGCCCGAAATATGAGGAGGAGGATCAAATAGAAACGGGGTGGGACGAGAAAAGCTGGGGCAGAAGCTGGTCGGACGGGGCGACAAGTGTAGAGGAGGGGAGAAGCGAAAAATCAGGGAGATCCAGCGAGGATAGGAAGAGCACGGAGAGGAAAGAAAATGTAAGAGATCTGGTGAAGCGAAGGGAAGAGAGAGTGAGAATTGAGAGGGAGAGGAGAGAGAAAGAGAAGGCGTACAGAGTGGATAAAGCTGAGAGAGAGAAAGCAGCAAAGAGAAAGAGATCCTTGATATGGAGCGGTCTAGAAGGTGCAAGCATAGAAGAAAGGAAAGAATTCATGGAAATTATAGCGGAAACGGTATTGGATAAGGAGGTGGTGACAAAAGGTGCGATAGAGATAAAAGGAGACAGAGGAAAGGATTTGATGATAGTGGAGATGGAGGATGAGGAAGATAAAAAGGAGCTCTTCAACAAACGCTGGGAGATGAAGAAAAAATGGGGGGTAGTAGTGGACGAGGAATTGACCAAGGAGGAGAGATACATAAGATGGAGAATAGAGGAAAAGGCAAAGAAGGAAAGAAGCCTGGGAAACTCCGCGGTAGCCACAAGCAGCAGACTGTGGATTAACGGGAAAGAAATATATTGGAACGAAGAAAAGAAAGCCTGGAGGAAAATGCGAGGAGACTGAAGGAAACTGAAAGAGGAAGAATACCCGGCAAAGACAAGGCAGAGGGAACATGAGAGGAAAATCTACGAAGGACGCGGAGGAAGGAAAAGTAGGGAACAGTCACAGGAACCAGAGGAAACGGAAGGAAGGAGGGGAAGGAAGAGGGCATGGGGGAATTAGTTTTTTTTTTTATGTAAGGTCGCAAAATGGTCCAGGCCAGAGCAAGATTTTATAGGTAAATGTAAAGGGTTGGGTACGTCCCTGAAAAAAACGCCATGTATCCCGAGAAGGGAATCATTATCTAAATAAAAAAAAAAAAAAAAAAAGTACTTTATTATAAAATATAATGTCAAAATTATGATTAACATATTGTAGAAAATGATCTAAATTTTAAATTCAACACTGTTATTTACGTTATTTTTCTTTTCTTCTACTTCGTATTATATATTAACTTGTATTTACAAATTAAAAATTAGAATAGAGAAAAAGAAAAAATATTTTTTCTAAAAAATTTAATTCAATATTTAATCTTTTTCCCTAAGATAAATTTCTGTTTACTTGTCTTATTTTGTTATCATCTATTTAAGTTGTTTGATATTTATATTAGATCTATATCTTTTATATTTTATATAATAAAATATAGTTTTTATATTTAATTTTTATAGAATGACACAAAATAAACAAGAAGTACCCATTCTCAATGAACAGAACGAAATAGAACTCATCACTTTTGCATCGGATGAAATGTTGGAATCGGTGCACAAATAAGGAAAAAAAAGGAGTTCGCGAAAGGGTACGAAGAGAAAGGAACCAAGAAAGTGTGGTAGAGGAAGAGGAAAGTATAGAACGACGGAGTAGGAAGGTTGAAAAGGAAAAAAAGAAGAAAGGAAAGGTTAGTTATTTAATCAATAAAATATCATTCAAGGAAGATTGTATTGAATTTGACGATGATTGGTAATATTTAGGATATTTATTCAATCGCGGTGCTCGTATCATGAGATACTCAGAGTACTCCTGGGTTGCTAGAGTATGAAACTTATTGTATATTGTAATAATTATTAGCAAATTCCCAGGGTATCTCATATTAGGAGCACACTTTTTCGATTTTTTCGAAAGCTCATTTTTTATTTTACATTTTTCTAATTTTCAAAAAATTTTTGTTAATATATTTCAATATGCAAGACTTAATATTTCACAGTTTTGTCCAATTAATAAGGGAAAGAGAACGAAAAAGGAAACAAAAAGATCGTGAAAGAGAACGGAGAGAGAGAGAGCAAGAAAGTGTGGAAGAGGAAGAGAAAAGTGAAGATCGAGAACGAAGTATAGAGGCGGAAGAAGAAAGAGAAAAAAGAAAACGAGAAAGAGAACGTGAAAGAAGAGATCGAGAGAGAAGAATTCTGGAAAGAAAACGAAGAGAGAGGGACCGAGAAAGATTGGAAAACTACAAGGAAAACGAAAAAGATACAGATGATTCCGGTAAAATATATATATAAACATATACAGTCAAAATAATAAAAAAAACTTAAATAATTAAAAAGATCATGTAATTATTTGAGTTCCTCTTTCTATTTTTAAAAAAGTGAATAATTTTTTAGAAAATACTAAATCAACATTTCTTAACCTTATCAATATTAGGAAGCAGAGGAGGTTGGGAAAAGAGAAGAAGAGTACGCAGAGGTGGTTGGGGAGCGAGAGGAAGAGTATATAGAGGAATTTGGGGACGGATAGGACGAGGAAGAGGACGCGGAAGGGATTTGGCAGATTGGGCAGAAAGGGGAAGAAGAGGACGCAGAGGTGGTTTAAGTCGAGCCAGAGGACGCAGAGGGGATTGGAGAACGAGAGGACCCAAAGGGGGTTGGAGAACGAGAGGACTCAGAACGGGCCCTGTTTTTATTAATTTAAATTTATAATTGAAATAAAAATTTAAAAATCTGAAAAATTTTTTCTTCTTTTCTTTATCGTTATTTCTCGTTATTTCCCGCTGCTTATTTCTCCGCTGCTTTTTTTCTCGGTAGCTTATTTCTCTGCTGCTTAATATCAACTTTTTTTAAATGATAATCTATATAATACTTGTTCTTTTTTAAGAAAATTTGTACTTTTTGTAGAAATGTTTGTGGTGCTCTAACTTCCGCAAATTTTTTATATCAGTCTATTTCTAATTTTATTATATTCTTCAGTATTTGTGAAAAAAAAATAATAATGACTTCATACATATATATATATATTTTTTTTAAATAAATATTTCAGGACAAATTTCTGATTTGAGCAGCAATAAAATCTAAAAGTGAGTAAACAGCGAAGTTAGAAAATACTCAAGATAAAATAAAAAATATTGATTAAAAATTCCATATAAAAAATGTGTATTATCGAAAAAAAACATTGAGAAAATACAGTTAATCAAAGAAAAAAAATTTTGTAAAAGATTCAATCTTAGTTACTTACAAAATTTATTTTGTGGAATTTCTAAATTTTTGTGACTTCGTCTCGTTCTTATTTTTTTCAATATATTTATTTTAGAGAGAGAGAGAGAGAGAAAGAGAGAGAGAGAGAGAGAGAGAGAGAATTAACCGCTTCCCCGATTCTCACCAAAGTAAATCGGTTACCCCTTCAACGATTTTGTAACGTTTTCTTGCAACGTTTTCTATTTTTTTTTTAGAAAACAAAGCTAAATCTTTAAAAAAAATTCGGATGAGATGAAATTTTAGTAAACGCAGCATTGAATTTAAAAAAAAAAAAAAAAAAAAAAAAAAAAAAAAAACAGAACGTATTACAAAATATTTTAAAGAAAGAAAATCAAAATATAGAACTTCGCGATAAAAATAATAAAGAGGATTTATTATTTAAAAAGTATAAGTTACACACACACACACACACACACACACACACACACACACGCACACGCACACGCACACGCACACGCACACGCACACGCACACGCACACGCACACGCACACGCACACGCACACGCACACGCACACGCACACGCACACGCACACGCACACGCACACGCACACGCACACGCACACGCACACGCACACGCACACGCACACGCACACGCACACGCACACGCACACGCACACGCACACGCACACGCACACGCACACGCACACGCACACGCACACGCACACGCACACGCACACGCACACGCACACGCACACGCACACGCACACACGCACACACGCGCACACGCGCACACACACATACACACACACACACACACACACACACTCATTCGCTCATTCGCTCATTCACTTATTGACATACACAAATACGTAGTAAAAAGTAGAGGCAACATGGATAAAAATAAATGTTTATTTTAAATCATATATAAAAATAACTATTATTTTAATTTTTGGTTTTTTGTCTTTTTTTTAATTTTTTTAGTTTCTTCATTATCATCTTCCTTTTCATGTTCTTCATCTTTCTCTCCATGTATATTTTTCAAATCCTCTTCTGCAGTTTTTTCTTGCCGTGTTCTACATTTTCTTCTTTTTTCTGTTTTTCTTCTTGTTCCTTTTCATAATTTAATATAGCGTCTAATAAAATTTCGTTCCAATCGTCTTCCAATACTATAATTTTTAAACAATTTTAATTTATTTATATTTATATTAAAATTAAACATATTAAATATGCACATATATATATATATATATATATATATATATATATATAGTGTGTGTATAACTTTACTTTAACTTACAATTCTTATAATCTTCCATTTCTTCGTATCTTTTTTCGCCTCTCGTATAAATATAATAAAAATTGAATAATCTGTCTGTATACCACTAAATGACGTATGATATGTGAAACTATCAACTTATGAAGTTGTCTTTTTTATAGACTGAATTTTTGATCGATTGAATTTAAAATTGCGCATAATTTCGTGCAATAAAAAAGAGTTTTTTTATTAGCAATATTGATATTAAAAACTCAAAAAAACAATCTTTTCTTTGGTTTCTTCTATCTCTATTTTATACATAATTCTTTTAAATTTGGTTGATTAGAGCCAACTTTATACGCAATCAAAGATTCATATACGAATTTACGAAAACAAAGCTTTTTAAAAAGAACCTTTTACCGATTATCGCCAAATTCAATATTGATTAAAAAAAAATTAAGCCCGATATCTCAATATTTGCGCACTTTAGAGCAACCACAGACATTTCTAAAAAAAAATTTTTTTAGAAAAATTAAAAAAATTTTTTTTTAAAAAATCCCTTTATCGATCATCGCCAAATTCAATACCAACCCTCCTTGAACGATACTCTATCAATTAAAAAAAAATTAAGCCCGATATCTCAATATTTGCGCAAGTTAGAACAACCACAGACATTTTAAAAAAAAGTAAAAATTTTTTTTTAAAAATTAGAACAATCATATAGATTTTTTAAGATAATTATTAGCAATTTTTATTAATTCTATTATATTCTTCAGTTTTTTCTACCCCTATTTCATATATAATGCTTTAAAATTTGGTTAATCAGTTCTTGAGTTATAGAAATTTTGGTAAATTTGGCTGTTTTTTTTAAACAGAAATTGGTAACCCCTTTATTATTAGCAATTTTTATTAATTCGATTATATTCTTCAGTTTTTTCTACCCCTATTTCATATATAATGCTTTAAAATTTGGTTAATCAGTTCTTGAGTTATAGAAATTTTGGTAAATTTGGCTGTTTTTTTAAACAGAAATCGGTAACCCCTTTATTATTAGCAATTTTTATTAATTCGATTATATTCTTCAGTTTTTTCTACCTCTATTTCATATATAATTCGTTAAGATTTGGTTGATTAGTTTTGGAGTTATAAAAATTTCGGTAAATTTGGCACATACATTTTTTCGTACTCTTTAAAACAACACATTGGCATCGAAAACTCAAAAAACAATTTTTACTTCGGTCTTTTCTACCCCTATTTCATATATAATTCTTTTAAATTCGGTTGATTAAACTTAGCTTTGTATGCGATCAAAATTATGGACCTTTGATCGCAGTATAAAGCTGGGTCTAATCAACCAAATCTTAAAAAATTATATATGAAATAGGGGTAGAAAAGACTGAAGAATATAATAAAATTAGAAATAGATCGATATCTCAATATTTGCGGAAGTTAGAGCAACCACGGACATTTCTAAAAAAATTCAAAATTTTTTTAAAAAAGAACCCCTTTACCAATCATCGCCAAATTCAATACCAACCTTCCTTGAATGATACTCTATCAATTAAAAAAAAAACAGCCCGATATCTCAATATTTGCGGAAGTTAGAGCAACCACGGACATTAAATCTGTACATACACACACACACAGACATTTTTTTTAAGGCGATATTTCAACGTTTTACAACAATCTGAACATATTGGCAGAAAAAACCAATCTCTTCGTTGGTTTCTTCTACCCCTATTTCATATATAATTCTTTTAAATTTAGTTGACTAAACCCAACTTTATACACAATCAAAGGTTCATATACGAAATTCACGAAAACAAAGCTTCCTCTATGAGGAAGCAAAATATAAGCATATGTATAAGCATAAATTGATTAAGCGGACAGCACACACTTCTGCACAACGCATAATTGCGTAAGATTGGTTTATTTCCTTATGCACACGTGTACGAACCAATCAATTTTCTTATGCTTACGCATTATGCGTTTGTTGCAGAAGTATGTGCTGTCCGCTTAATCAATTTATGCTTATACATATGCTTATGCTTATGCATTATGCGTTATGCAAAAGTATGTGCTTCGGCCTTATATAATATGAATAAAATGACTTACAATTATAATAACACATTCAAAATGTCGTCCTTGCGTGAAAATATCAGTTTTGACATACATCGGTACAATACGGAACTTATTATAGTACAAATATCTGAAAATTTTGTTGCATTTTCAGTAATTGTATTATTAATTCATTACGTTAAATTTATACGCAAAGTAACTTCTGTATTATAAATTTTACTTTTTAAAGTTTTTCATAAGTATAAAATCAAAAAAACGTTAAATGTGGCGATGTCTGTAGTTATAGAAGACTGCTTTTTTCATGTTCCGTGTATCAATGTTTGTTTATAACTTTATAATAAAGTATTTCTAGCCAAACTTTTATATAAGTTGTGACGTTGCAGTTTCGCTGCATCGTGGCAGCACCCTGCCGCCGTCACAAGGCGCGGGATTTAGATAATTCGCGCTCGAGGACGATTTGCCGAGGCAGAGCGAGAGATCTCCAGGGGCATAAATGTAACAGCGTTTCCGTACTCTAATCCTTTTTTTTTTATTTCTGTAAAATTGCGTGGCGCCTCACCGAGCGGAGACCGGAGTTCCCGATAGTCCGAGAGCCCACCGCAAAAATTTGGGTCCATCGCTTTTATGGATAAATTTACTTGCAAAAGGTAGTTTATAAGTCGTATTATCATAAACGATTGTCAGCCAAACTCGTACCCCCTGCGTTATGAGCAATAAAAATTTATTAACAATTGGATTTCTAAGCGATTTGGGTCCATCGCTTTTATGGACGAAACTTGTTTCATTCGAAAGGGCATCAAATTCCCTTTCAGAAAATACCCGGCTGATTTGCCCTGGCCCCTGCAAAACCCAGGCTGATCATGATTTTTGACTCAACGCGCGAGTCAGATCGAGCGTGGCGTTTGAAATGCGCGCCGTAAACAAGGACAGAGCGTCACGCTTTTATTTATACTTTGGATACTATCTAATATTATAAATTTTTAAAGATCATAATTGTTGTTATTGTTATTATTTAACGTTTATGATATTATAATATTGTGTAGGGATTATGAATATTTTTGATTTTTTTATCATTCATATTATTATATTTTATATGTTAATTATATACTTTTATCATTTATCATAGTTAAAAATATCATATTTCCAGATAAAAAGTATGGAACTGTCAGAGAACGTAATGTAAATTGGAATTTTGTCGAATATTTCCAAGTTTTTTACATTTTTTTTATAATTAAGTGAAATTTTAACAAAATCATTAGCAAATACTACACGGAAAAAAATGATATGTAAAAAATAATAAAATTATCAATAAAAGATACTGTTTAGCACTGTAATTTAGTCATTTTACTGAATTTTTATTATAAATTGATGTATGAACATCTAATCTTACTGTTTGAATATATATTAATATTATTATACACTGTAAAAAGCATTGATGTGCATATCCAAAATTCATTTGACGTGTTAGTAGTATCTCATTTATTTCATTGAAAAATTACGAGTTTATCATTACCCGTGGCCGAGTTACATAATAAACTGTAAATAGTCATCAGATTTCTGACGATTTTTTACAGTTTATTTTTTTCCGTGTAGTATTTGCTATGATTTTGTTAAAATTCACTTAATTATAAAAAAAATGTAAAAAACTTGGAAATATTCGACAAAATTCCAATTTACATTACGTTCTCTGACAGTTCCATACTTTTTATCTGGAAATATGATATTTTTAACTATGATAAATGATAAAAGTATATAATTAACATATAAAATATAATAATATAAATGATAAAAAAATCAAAAATATTCATAATCCCTACACAATATTATAATATCATAAACGTTAAATAATAACAATAACAACAATTATGATCTTTAAAAATTTATAATATTAGATAGTATCCAAAGTATAAATAAAAGCGTGACGCTCTGTCCTTGTTTACGGCGCGCATTTCAAACGCCACGCTCGATCTGACTCGCGCGTTGAGTCAAAAATCATGATCAGCCTGGGTTTTGCAGGGGCCAGGGCAAATCAGCCGGGTATTTTCTGAAAAGGAATTTGATGCCCTTTCGAATGAAACAAGTTTCGTCCATAAAAGCGATGGACCCAAATCGCTTAGAAATCCAATTGTTAATAAATTTTTATTGCTTCATAACGCAGGTGGTACGAGTTTGGCTGACAATCGTTTATGATAATACGACTTATAAACTACCTTTTGCAAGTAAATTTATCCATAAAAGCGATGGACCCAAATTTTTGCGGTGGGCTCTCGCACTACGAGGAGCGGATTCTGGAATACAGGACAATACGGACGAAATCGGCTCATCGATCAACGCGGACGGACCACAGCGAAACTCGCAGGCCGGCGGGCGCAGGGAGCGCGGAAAGAAGCGCTCGCGGCACGTAGTTCGGCGACGGACGGACCCGTCGAGGCAGGGCCCCGGGACGCCGGGGCGGAATGAACTTCGCCTGCCTTACGCACCTGCCAAAGGGATTCCGGGACGGAGGGCCCCCGTTCCCGGACAGAACGAGAGAAGCGGGGACGTTAGCGTCTCGCCGACCGGGAAGGATCCCGGCGAAATTGCCGTGCCCGCAGAAAAACGGGAAGCGCCCTGCGGGAGCAGGATCGTCGGCCCTGTGCAAGGATCCGCCGTGAGCTTGCGGGCTCGCCCCTAATTGGTCCGCGCGATAGCGTCGAGCGGCTGCGTACGCCCGGGGTGGGGCGCGCCATCGATTCCGCGATCGAGCGAAATTTCGGGAGCACTCGTAAATCGTCCTCGATAGCAGCTGCACGCCTGAGCACTTATCGCGATAATTGAGCACTTTCGATTTCTCTTGACGATTTCTGGCGCCTGTCCCGAGCTTGGAGTGACGGCAAGGAGCCGCGAGAAAGGAGGACCCACGGTGAGGTTGCCTCGATATTATTCGGAATAATGTAAAGCCACGATACCGCCCTCCGGGTCGCGCTCGCTCGAAATTCCTTCGGTAGCCGGCGGCTCGCGCCGACAAAGATTAGGCAATTGATATCCAGAGCGAGGGGCCTTGGAATGGTATCGCGGCCGTGGGATTACGATCGAGTCACGGAAAAGCTTCTGGAGATCGCGATAGATTATTGCGTGGTAATTCGCCGGTCGGGACGTAGATCGTACACGCGGTAATGGCCGCGCCTAGAATGTTCGCCTATTTCGCGTGCCGGTAATCTTCGCGTTGAAAGGATCGCGTCCGACGGTGCTCGCGCCCGGCTATTTCGCGTTGGATTGTGATTTCGTCTTTGGTATTTGTTCGCGTTAGATTTAGTGCGTCACGTATGATCCGCGTCGGATCCTCATTGCGTTCCGTAGGATTCGCGGTACAATTGCGTATGTTCGCGTTCGTTTAGTCTCTCGCGTGGTTGCTCGCGGAAATTCCGTACTTTCGCGTTAGCTACGGCATTGTGCGTCGCGACGAGGACCTCTGCTCCTCTTTCTCCGCGGTGAAACTTTGCTGACCATCGCGTACGGCATCGGATAATCTTCGCGCTGTAATTATTGCGTGCGTTAGATTAAAAGTCGCGTTAGAGTAAGAGTCGCGTTAGATTAAGACCTGCGTTAGATTAAGAATCGCGTTAGATTAAGAATTGCGTTAGGCTAAGATACTCGCGTTAAAGTTCAGGATTATCTGGCGACAGAACTTCTGCACGGCTCGAGACGTGGCATTCACGCGCTTCGGGCGTGACCCACAATTACTTCGCGTTCCTTTACGTTATTATTATTTCGCGTTTACCTCCGATTTAGCGATAAGTCTCATCATTATTACTGTTCTCCGATTCATTAGTTGTGCACTCTGCGCGTTCCTTGTAATTTTTCGAAACTTTCTGTTGATCTTGACGCCCACGCTACTAGCGTAGTTTAATTTCTTTTCTGGCGTCCGCATTGTTAACCAGTTACTTGATTGCGGTAATGATAACCGCAGGTAGAATAAACGTTGTTACTTAAATTCAAATGAGCTGAATTCGTAATTTTTCGTCACCCCGCCGAATATCGCGCTGCCCTCCTCTCCACCCCGCCCACACTCTTTAGGTCGAGCTGGCTAATTCCTCGCACATCGAGGTACTTGTGTCTCGCGTCTCTGTGGAATTTTTCGCGGTTTCGGTGTACTTTCGTGGACGCGCATTGCCGCGTCTGGCGCCCAACGGTATTCTTCGATTCGCGGAACTCTAGATGTGCGAGGGAATCGTCGGAGAGCCCTGACACCCTCCTCTCCTCCTCCTTTTGATCCGACACACGTCCCGGAGCGGTCCGGGGCGCGAAAAAGTCGTGACAAAGTATAAACAGTATAAACAGTAGCGACAGTAAGCGTCGGCATCTTTTTGATGTAGTGGTTGCCAGGTCACATGACTCACCGCCATCTTCCTGATTGCATGAACGTTTAAGAGAAAAAGAGAGAGAAGTATCTTTCTCTTTGTCATACACAGAGGTCGCCATATTCCTGGTATACCTACTAACTGAAATTGAAACTCACTAAAAATGTTCACTATCGTTTATACTACGATGGCATAACATTTTTTCCTTATTTTTACTTGTAGGGATATGCTCCCGCAGTTTGTCAGAATTATTCCTAATATCCCGGAATACTCTGTATATTATATATACACAATAAATGTAAATTTTTATACAATAAATCTTTATCTTTGTAAGAGTAATATTGGTAATGTAAGATTTAGATGAATCGGTACATATTCGGCAACTCTCACCTACTTATATGTATGTACACGCATATAGCGTACGTTTTTGTTATTTACATGGATGTGTATGTATTAAGTGTTTGGGCGCGCGCGTGTATGTAGTATACGTATACGAAAAAAGCATATACTTACTTTAAAAAAATTTAAAGTTTTTAGCGATATTCTTTGGTCAATTAACAACTTACTTTTCAAATTATTTAAAATATTTTAATAGTAATGTAAAAGTAACACTTAACTATATTTTTAATTTGTAACGTTATTCCGCATAATTATTACTAACTTTATACGCCATTAAATTTTTTACATGACAAAATAAAAGTTATAAGATATTTATTGAACTTGACAAAATAATATATTTTTATGGTTAAATACTACACGTGTCTCACGTCATATATCTTTATTTATCTTAAAATAAGTAATAAATATTTATTTTAAAAATTAAAAGTCAAACAACTCATATCGAATACTTGTATTATACTTTTATTGTTATTTCCTTTTATATTGTTACGCTCGCCGTGCGTTAGCCGCTCACTCACTCAGCGCACTCACACGCGACGCGTACTCCGGCACTCGCTCAATGAATAAGGCTCGTTATTTATATAAAAGGAACTCGTTTAATATCGTATCGTTTATACACAGGAGCTCGGGTCAACACGTCCGAACGTGACGGAAGCCCGGAGCATAATTCGACAGTCAACATAAGTCAACAACGCAGCTGTCGTCAAGGGCGATTCGCAACTTCTGATACGGGGCGACCCGCGTGAGCGCACGGCACGGGCGTACAGCACGGGTGTAACACTACCCCCCCTCCGTCCCCAAGATTGTCGCCCCGACAATCCGGGAGGGTAGTCTTCTTGCGGTTACAGCTGCTTTTCCGTGAGCTCCAGGGCACCGGATACTTGTTCTCCTCGAGCTGCTGCCCAGAGTTACCGAACTCTATCCTTTTTGGTCCCTGGTAGCCGCACATTAATCCCTGGAACCTCTTCAGGGGAGAGCTGGCCAGGCTCCCCCCCCCTCCGACGGTCTCAGGACAACTTCGTAGCTCCGCTCCCCGGGTGTAGACACTTCCGTCGCCGGCCTCTCACGTCGTCGTTCCGCTAAATCTTCGGACAAGGGGGGGGGGAAACTTGTGTGGACCCAACGCCTTTACAGGCTCCCCAAGTCCCTGCCTCAGCATTTGCTCAACGTCCCACGGGAAAACCACAGCTCAAAAACCGTGGGCGAGGCAGTCTTCTATCAAACAGGAACTCGCCCCCGAAGAAGTCTTCGGCCGTTGTTCTGCCGCGGCATCCCACGTTTCCTTAAGGATCGCCGACTTCCTCGGACTCCGTTTCCACTAAGCAAAGCAAATAAAACACACAGAAACCAAAAACATCTGAACAATAAGATACGGTTATAACACTTTACATATTAAGTTACAACACTTCGCACATTGTCTCATAACTCTTTATTAAACACACATTTCAATTCAAATAGCGCTACCCATTCCTCCTTTTACGAGCTCTGACTTATACTCTTCAATTCAACTTCCTTTCTGAATAAACAGCTAACCTATCCGAATGTACCACTTTGCTTCTATGTCGGGGTGATTTCCGAATACAATAGACAACATCGCTAAGTTTCTTAATCACCGAATAAGGACCCTCCCAATTACTCTGCAGTTTTGGAGCTCTATCCCTTACCCTCCGAGGATTAAAAAGCCAGACTCTCTGCCCCTCCTGAAAAGAATTCGACGAACTCCACGATCGTATCGAGCTTTCATTCGAGAAGATTTCAAATTCAATCGATCCCGTACACCAGAATGTATCTCCTCTAATTTGTCCTTTAAATTTCTAACGAAACTTCCAACTAATGAGGACTCCTCACCATGAAGTTTAGAAGGATTTCCTCTTAATAGATCTGATGGTAATCTAAGATCTCGTGCGAAATATAATTCCGCAGGGGTGACTCCAGTTGTTTCATGTTTCGAGGATCTATATGCCAGGAGAGTAGTTAGTATAGGCCGATTCTACCCCACTGCGGCGTGTTGCTTTCGCGGGGGGGGTGAGGGAGGGGGGGGTATCGGATTACGCGGGGGGGTGAGGGGAAGGGGGAGGGGGCGGGGTATCGGGTTACACAGAGGTATCGGATTTCAAGGATATCGGGTTACACAAGGATATCGGGTTACACAAGGATATCGGGTTACACAAGGGTATCGGATTACGCGGGGAAGGGGGGTGGAGGGGGAGGGGTGACTTTGGCATACCAAGTGTATGACTCACCGGGATGACTCACCGGGATGACTCACCGGGGGGATGACTCACCGGGGATGACTCACCGGGGGGATGACTCACCGGGGGATGACTCACCGGGCTGACTCACCCGCGGTCGCGCCGCAGTCGCGCCGCGGGTCCGCGGGTCCGCGCGGGGGGTCCGCGGTCGCGCCGCGGGTCCGCGGGTCCGCGCGGGTGGTCCGCGTTCGCGCCGCGGTCGCGGGTCCGCGCGGGGGGGGGGGGGGTCCGCGTTTTCAGGCGCCGCGGGGTACGTTCGCAACGACGCCGCTAGGCGGCGCATAACAGTAAGACTAACTCGATAGCGCACTAAGCAGGAGCAAGACATTTTGTCGATGACGCGTCGAACCTGTCGGAACATGTTCGTCGTAAACAAATGTTTTTCTGGGAAAAGGGGGTGGTTATCGCGTAGACTAAACAAATTCGCTAAACAATCTATCTACGCAGTACGTAAAAACAAAGGAAGAAATGACGTCATCGGGACGATGATCGACCCGATAACGCGTCGAACCTGTCGGAACATGTTCGTCGTAAACAACATTTTTTTCTAGGAAAGTAAAGCCTACTCTAACGATGATGACGATGATGGGAGAGGGGAGGGTGAGTAAGAAATAACAACGTTATAAAAAAGATACATATAATTTATTTTTTAATTCCGGCGATCATCGTTACACGTTAACATATAATAAGCCCGGCTTCGCGAAGTTCCTCGATGATCGACACGATCTCATGGTCGTGGGGGCGTTGGCGTAGCGCGCGACCACCAGTTAAATAATTTTATTACATTTTGTAACGCGCAATTTTTTACGTGTTTTCCGCATCGCATAGTATTGGTGTCGTCTAGTTTAGTCAAAGATTCGATATCTTCGTAATGCGCATCCAGAGTCTCGACGATTAGGTTTTTTCTCGCATAATTCTCCAGCAGATCCACCAGCCATTCTCGTTTCTGACATCCCTTGACGTACACGAGAGTCGGCATCTCGTCGTCATCCTCTTCGTCATCCTCTTCTTCTACACCAAGCACGGCCGATGTAATCAGGCGTTTCACCGTGCTGTACGGCACGTTTCCGTCTTCCCATCGTAATCCATGGTGATTCGCGATCAACCAGGTAGCGCACGATTTGTCGGATTTTGTGAGGAGATTCCACGGCATGGGGTACTTAAAAATGTGATGCGACAGAACGCAGCCTTTTCTCAGCACCGCCACCTCCTTCACGACAAATTTCATCCCAACGAGGAATCCTTGCAGGTCCACGAACGTTGGTACTGACATGACGAGATTTCTTTATCTCTCTCTCTCTCGTCGATGCGTCAATCGAGAGGAATGACGCGCAACTCTGCAAACCGTCTCGCGACACTCTGATTTTATACTCCCCTCCTCCCTAAATAATTGTATATCGGAGAGTCGACGTTGCCCGCGAACACTCAGACTATTTTGCGCACCACGTTCGTCAACGGGTTGTACTCAATCACGCGGTCGTGTATGATGAGACAGTACGCGGAGGTGTTCGGCGGTACGTTCTCCATGCAGTCGAATTCTATTCTGACGTCCACGGTGGCGGTTTTTACGGATTCGTTTTGGCGAGAGCAATCGATGATCACAAACGGGCCGTTACGCAGAAAAGTCGAAACGGTGAGACTCGGCTCGAGATATTCGTATCCGTAGTAGTTCTTGCAGAAACGCGCGTACATATCGTACAGAATCGCCCATCGGTGTTTGTCAAAGTCCAAATTCAAGTCGTCGTACGGATAAACTTCCGAGTTCAGGTAGAGTTTTACGTTGGTCAAGTTGCAGTCGTCGAATCGGCTTATGTCGGCGGACATGACGTTCTTCCGACCCGTCTGCAGAGCGAAGACGACGTATCGCGGTTTCTCGAGCTGAGTCGCGGTCTTGATGGCCCACGAGTGCTTGGTCGTGTTCTGCAACAGGGGATACTCGTACAGATCCCACGAACGGAAACCCATACTGAGATAACGTCCGTCTTCCAAGGCGCGCAGCATCGACAGCTTGTTGATCTCGTTCAATACCACGTGAGGCATTCGCCATTGTATCTTGAGTATTTTGATGGTGGGCTCCAACGCGAGACTTCCCACCAGGGAATTGTTGTCGTTGCGCGATCGTATCAAGATCAATTCGTGACGAGCGTTGATCACCACGCGTTTGTAATCCTCGCAAAATCCCAGTAACAAGTTGAGCGGTACGCAAAAATTGAAATATCCGTTCGCGTTATTCTGTGGATCCCAGCCAGCGTTTCTCAGGATCACGCTTCTGTCGGACGATACGGTAACGTAGTTCTTGAGCGTGCTGGTTATTCCGACGTTTCTGCAGCGATCAATCTCCACGCCGTCGAGCTCGTATCGAATCTCGTCGAACATGAACGCGACGCAATTCGTCCCCAGTACCACGTTATCGGCTTGACCGGCTGCTCTGGTCACCGTCAATGTGCCTTCGACGTAGAGAAAACTTTCGCACGGCAACGTATACAGATCCTGCTGTTGTATAGGTATTCGTATCTCGTCGCTATAGTCAAACGTTGTGTTGGCGTACGGGTTGTACGTGTGAGTCTCGATCTTGACGATGCGATCGTCAAAGACCGGCTCGCCTCCGATGTTGAGAATTTCAGTCATCGTTCAGATGTTTCGCACCGCGAATCCCAGAGATTGTAAAAACCTAACGTTCGACGCGTTGAGCTTCTTTCTCGTCTCTCTTTTTCTAACGCCACCGAATGTCGACTTGACGATATCGTCGATCGGCGCAGCCGTAAAGATATTACTGTTGTTATCTGTCGCGTGCTCCGAGTCGTTCAACACTAGCATCTCATATGTCGCGCGCACACTCACGCTCACGCGTACACTGATGCGTTATCGCTCTCGCCGTCGTACGTGCAATCTGACGGTGATCTCTTCTCCGCGAAAATCGAGCAATCGTCCGTCTTGATCAGCGACGCGTATCGTTAGATTCGTAACGCTCCGCGCGATGATCGGCAGGTAAATGATCTGCGCCGGCGTTTCCGATATCTTATATCCCGGTGGTACGCTCGGTGAAAACTCGTGTATCGTATGAACACGTTTGCCGTTGCTGTACGCACCCGCGGTTCACGTTACACTCCACGCGGATAATGTTTACGTTGATAATATTAATCGGTGCGTCCGATTCGTGCCACTGTCCCGGCTGCAATATACGCGTCGACGAGAATCCCAGCAGCGATCCGACGTTGTTCGGTTTGTTGAAGTTCACTCTGAAAGCGCACTTGATCTCGCTCTTCATCGTATTGTAATTTGCACGGAGCACTATCGGATATTCCGCGACCTCGTCTTCGTAGCCGTTCGCGCGAACGGTCTCCTCTCGCGCGATATTCGCGACCGACGTACGATCGTCGTTGGAACGAACCACGCGTCGCGGACGTTTCCGTGAAATTTCACGTTTCAAAAACTCGTGTATGGCCCGTATCTCGTACGATCCCTCGGGAATCGTAATTTCCGTGTCATCCTCGTCGAAATAAAATTTATTATTCGAAGAATTCACGTTCGGAATCGTGTGATAAGTCTCAAAACACGTTAGACCGAGCTCGTAGTCACCGTCGCTCAGATCCACGGCGGGAAAATAGTGCTCCGCGAGGATGCTGCTCTTCCCGGTCAGCGTGAACGTTATAGACATGTCGAAGCGGAAGCTGTTCAACGAACACTGAGTCTCCACACGGCGCGTCGTCAGATTTTAAATTAGCGCCGATCGTCGTCGATCGTCCGGAGAAATTGCAAGCACAATTGTCCACAGATGCTCTGATCGTATCGCTGATAAGACGTGCGATTGTACTCGATCTTCGTCACGCTCGGTCCGAAATATCGCACCAGTTCTTTCGGCGGTCGAAGATTGCCGAAACTGTCGAAATATACGACTCGATCTCCCCTCTTGGCGTACGCTACCCAATGAGTACCGGGGCCCGCTGCATCGTCCAAATTCACGATACCGCTCTCGTTTCGACGCACGCCGTCGACGATCGGTAACGAATCACGCATGAAAACACCTCTGAAGAACGGTACGCGCATTCGCCTTGCCAGTCGACTCAATTGCACGTTAGTCGTAATACCCGCCGGCATATTTAACGTCTTTTTGACGTTTTTTTTTTATTTTTAATCTTCAACGCCACTCCTCGCCCGTGTTTGTGCGGGCCGAGATACAGTCCCTGTCCATATTTGTACGGAGCAAGATAAAGTCCGCGACCTTCCATGGCGCGATTGTGACGTTGCGTCTCCTCCAGCTGACGTCGCGCGGCTTTGCTAGCGTTCACCGCCGTTGTAATTCCGGCCGCTCCGCCGGCCAGAGAACCGAGAAGTCCCAACAACGGTAGAAGCGGCAATACGCCACCTCGTTTCGCTGTCGGAAGTATTCGTTTCTTCGTCGACCTTTTCCTCGTTCGTGTTTTCAGTGTTTTCCGTGTTTTCAAACCCATTCCGAGCTTCGTCTTAGCCTTCATGGCCGCCCAGACGGCTGTAGCGGCAGCCCTCTCTCCGAGAGCCGAATCTCTCGCGATGACGCGTCCTAGCGCTCTCTCGGCGAGTATCTTGTCCGCCGCGTGTCTCTCGGTGAGGCCTTTGTCACGCGAATAGGCTATGTCGTGCTCGCGACACGCCGCGTCCAATGGATTTACACCCGGATCACCTCTAGCCAATCGTTCTCGCAGACGAGTACCCGGACCGCAAAACTGATAGCCGGGAATGTGCAATTCGATCGGAAGTGCACCTATCGCGCGATTAAACAGACCTCTACCAGTTTTTACTTTCATTGACATTCGGCGCTAAAATCGCGAATGTTCGAAGGTCTCGACAGCAGGACGAACATCTTTGCGACTGAGCGATTCGCGGTGCCGCGCATCTATAAATAGACGTTCGAACGAGAAAGTTCGATTCAGTCGTACAAAGTGCGAAGAGAAAAAAAGAAATGAGATTCGTGCGACAACCGTTGGCGATTCGCGTGACGAATTGCGACGACAGATCACGGTCGATGGAGGGCAACAACGCGGAGAGGCGCAGACACGGTACGATGCTGCCGACTACTATACGCGCGATCATTTGCGGTCCCTCGAATTGCGGTAAAACCAACGTTCTGATAAGTTTGCTGGAAAGTCCGCACGGTGTACGTTTCGAGAACGTGTATGTGTACTCGAAATCGCTGCATCAACCGAAATACCGATATCTGGAGAATTTACTGACATCGATCGACGAAATCGGCTACTACACCTTCTCCAATAACAGTGACGTCATTCCAACGAGCGACGCGTGTCCAAACTCGATCTTCGTCTTCGACGACGTGGCGTGCGATAAGCAAGACACCGTGAGAGAGTATTTCTCGATGGGCAGGCACTCGAGCGTCGACTGCTTTTATCTCTGTCAGACGTACGCGAGAATACCTAAACATCTGATACGCGACAACGCGAACCTGCTGATCCTGTTCAGGCAGGATGGCACTAATTTGAAACACGTGTACAACGATCACGTGAATACCGACATGTCGTACGATGAATTTTGCTCCTTGTGCCACGATTGTTGGCGATGCAAGTACGGATTCGTAGTGATAGACAAGGACAGCGCGCTTTCGAACGGCCGATACAGAAAAGGATTTAACGTGTTCGCGATACCGCAAAAGCGGTCAGTCGTCGCCGATACGTCGTCGGAGGTGAAACGTTAGCGTTACAGAGAAAGAGAAGACACTCTGCTTTTGTTTTTTTTTTCTCCCACGATGGCTGCGATCGACGGGAGCGTTAATATTCGCAAACGCGAGAAGATCGTGAAAGATATCGCGAAAACGAGTGATTCGATTCGCAAGAAACTTCGCGCTTTGAAGACCGGTAAGATCGAGAAGGACATTGAGTTGGACACGCACTTTAAGCCTCTCATCGGGCCGCTGAAAAAGATCGCAGACAACTCGAGCTCGATCGCGGGTGAAGAAAGAGGAGCCGGCGGAGAGCGTCGCTGACGCAAAAATCAAAACGCATTCAATTCGACAGCGCGGGGAGGAGGAGGAGGAGGAGGATTGGGAGGATACGACGTTGAAGAGAAAGATGGAACGATTAGACTCATGGTTGGATCTACCATCGTCGACACCGCATACATCAAATCATTCTTGCCGAGATATGGGCCGTACACGTTGTCTGTCATTATATCGGCGCCCAAAACGTCAGCGATGTACAATCGGCTCAGTGGACCCAAGCGATTTTGCAACGTTTCTACAAAAAATTCTCGACCCATCGACGTTTGCAAGTGCTTTCGAACGGTTGTCCCGATCGAGTCGTCCGTGGTTTCAAAAACATTCATGCTTGAGAGGAATTCGGGAATTGTTTTTTTCCACGTCGGTTTGCGTCGCCGCGGACGGTGTAGAAGTTATCGGTAGTACTATCGATTGATTAGATGTATGCGGTGTCGACGATGGTAGATCCAACCATGAGTCTAATCGTTCCATCTTTCTCTTCAACGTCGTATCCTCCCAATCCTCCTCCTCCTCCTCCTCCCCGCGCTGTCGAATTGAATGCGTTTTGATTTTTGCGTCAGCGACGCTCTCCGCCGGCTCCTCTTTCTTCACCGCGATCGAGCTCGAGTTGTCTGCGATCTTTTTCAGCGGCCCGATGAGAGGCTTAAAGTGCGTGTCCAACTCAATGTCCTTCTCGATCTTACCGGTCTTCAAAGCGCGAAGTTTCTTGCGAATCGAATCACTCGTTTTCGCGATATCTTTCACGATCTTCTCGCGTTTGCGAATATTAACGCTCCCGTCGATCGCAGCCATCGTGGGAGAAAAAAAAAACAAAAGCAGAGTGTCTTCTCTTTCTCTGTAACGCTAACGTTTCACCTCCGACGACGTATCGGCGACGACTGACCGCTTTTGCGGTATCGCGAACACGTTAAATCCTTTTCTGTATCGGCCGTTCGAAAGCGCGCTGTCCTTGTCTATCACTACGAATCCGTACTTGCATCGCCAACAATCGTGGCACAAGGAGCAAAATTCATCGTACGACATGTCGGTATTCACGTGATCGTTGTACACGTGTTTCAAATTAGTGCCATCCTGCCTGAACAGGATCAGCAGGTTCGCGTTGTCGCGTATCAGATGTTTAGGTATTCTCGCGTACGTCTGACAGAGATAAAAGCAGTCGACGCTCGAGTGCCTGCCCATCGAGAAATACTCTCTCACGGTGTCTTGCTTATCGCACGCCACGTCGTCGAAGACGAAGATCGAGTTTGGACACGCGTCGCTCGTTGGAATGACGTCACTGTTATTGGAGAAGGTGTAGTAGCCGATTTCGTCGATCGATGTCAGTAAATTCTCCAGATATCGGTATTTCGGTTGATGCAGCGATTTCGAGTACACATACACGTTCTCGAAACGTACACCGTGCGGACTTTCCAGCAAACTTATCAGAACGTTGGTTTTACCGCAATTCGAGGGACCGCAAATGATCGCGCGTATAGTAGTCGGCAGCATCGTACCGTGTCTGCGCCTCTCCGCGTTGTTGCCCTCCATCGACCGTGATCTGTCGTCGCAATTCGTCACGCGAATCGCCAACGGTTGTCGCACGAATCTCATTTCTTTTTTTCTCTTCGCACTTTGTACGACTGAATCGAACTTTCTCGTTCGAACGTCTATTTATAGATGCGCGGCACCGCGAATCGCTCAGTCGCAAAGATGTTCGTCCTGCTGTCGAGACCTTCGAACATTCGCGATTTTAGCGCCGAATGTCAATGAAAGTAAAAACTGGTAGAGGTCTGTTTAATCGCGCGATAGGTGCACTTCCGATCGAATTGCACATTCCCGGCTATCAGTTTTGCGGTCCGGGTACTCGTCTGCGAGAACGATTGGCTAGAGGTGATCCGGGTGTAAATCCATTGGACGCGGCGTGTCGCGAGCACGACATAGCCTATTCGCGTGACAAAGGCCTCACCGAGAGACACGCGGCGGACAAGATACTCGCCGAGAGAGCGCTAGGACGCGTCATCGCGAGAGATTCGGCTCTCGGAGAGAGGGCTGCCGCTACAGCCGTCTGGGCGGCCATGAAGGCTAAGACGAAGCTCGGAATGGGTTTGAAAACACGGAAAACACTGAAAACACGAACGAGGAAAAGGTCGACGAAGAAACGAATACTTCCGACAGCGAAACGAGGTGGCGTATTGCCGCTTCTACCGTTGTTGGGACTTCTCGGTTCTCTGGCCGGCGGAGCGGCCGGAATTACAACGGCGGTGAACGCTAGCAAAGCCGCGCGACGTCAGCTGGAGGAGACGCAACGTCACAATCGCGCCATGGAAGGTCGCGGACTTTATCTCGCTCCGTACAAATATGGACAGGGACTGTATCTCGGCCCGCACAAACACGGGCGAGGAGTGGCGTTGAAGATTAAAAATAAAAAAAAAACGTCAAAAAGACGTTAAATATGCCGGCGGGTATTACGACTAACGTGCAATTGAGTCGACTGGCAAGGCGAATGCGCGTACCGTTCTTCAGAGGTGTTTTCATGCGTGATTCGTTACCGATCGTCGACGGCGTGCGTCGAAACGAGAGCGGTATCGTGAATTTGGACGATGCAGCGGGCCCCGGTACTCATTGGGTAGCGTACGCCAAGAGGGGAGATCGAGTCGTATATTTCGACAGTTTCGGCAATCTTCGACCGCCGAAAGAACTGGTGCGATATTTCGGACCGAGCGTGACGAAGATCGAGTACAATCGCACGTCTTATCAGCGATACGATCAGAGCATCTGTGGACAATTGTGCTTGCAATTTCTCCGGACAATCGACGACGATCGGCGCTGAATTTAAAATCTGACGACGCGCCGTGTGGAGACTCAGTGTTCGTTGAACAGCTTCCGCTTCGACATGTCTATAACGTTCACGCTGACCGGGAAGAGCAGCATCCTCGCGGAGCACTATTTTCCCGCCGTGGATCTGAGCGACGGTGACTACGAGCTCGGTCTAACGTGTTTTGAGACTTATCACACGATTCCGAACGTGAATTCTTCGAATAATAAATTTTATTTCGACGAGGATGACACGGAAATTACGATTCCCGAGGGATCGTACGAGATACGGGCCATACACGAGTTTTTGAAACGTGAAATTTCACGGAAACGTCCGCGACGCGTGGTTCGTTCCAACGACGATCGTACGTCGGTCGCGAATATCGCGCGAGAGGAGACCGTTCGCGCGAACGGCTACGAAGACGAGGTCGCGGAATATCCGATAGTGCTTCCGTGCAAATTACAATACGATGAAGAGCGAGATCAAGTGCGCTTTCAGAGTGAACTTCAACAAACCGAACAACGTCGGATCGCTGCTGGGATTCTCGTCGACGCGTATATTGCAGCCGGGACAGTGGCACGAATCGGACGCACCGATTAATATTATCAACGTAAACATTATCCGCGTGGAGTGTAACGTGACCGCGGGTGCGTACAGCAACGGCAAACGTGTTCATACGATACACGAGTTCTCACCGAGCGTACCACCGGGATATAAGATATCGGAAACGCCGGCGCAGATCATTTACCTGCCGATCATCGCGCGGAGCGTTACGAATCTAACGATACGCGTCGCTGATCAAGACGGACGATTGCTCGATTTTCGCGGAGAAGAGATCACCGTCAGATTGCACGTACGACGGCGAGAGCGATAACGCATCAGTGTACGCGTGAGCGTGAGTGTGCGCGCGACATATGAGATGCTAGTGTTGAACGACTCGGAGCACGCGACAGATAACAACAGTAATATCTTTACGGCTGCGCCGATCGACGATATCGTCAAGTCGACATTCGGTGGCGTTAGAAAAAGAGAGACGAGAAAGAAGCTCAACGCGTCGAACGTTAGGTTTTTACAATCTCTGGGATTTCGCGGTGCGAAACATCTGAACGATGACTGAAATTCTCAACATCGGAGGCGAGCCGGTCTTTGACGATCGCATCGTCAAGATCGAGACTCACACGTACAACCCGTACGCCAACACAACGTTTGACTATAGCGACGAGATACGAATACCTATACAACAGCAGGATCTGTATACGTTGCCGTGCGAAAGTTTTCTCTACGTCGAAGGCACATTGACGGTGACCAGAGCAGCCGGTCAAGCCGATAACGTGGTACTGGGGACGAATTGCGTCGCGTTCATGTTCGACGAGATTCGATACGAGCTCGACGGCGTGGAGATTGATCGCTGCAGAAACGTCGGAATAACCAGCACGCTCAAGAACTACGTTACCGTATCGTCCGACAGAAGCGTGATCCTGAGAAACGCTGGCTGGGATCCACAGAATAACGCGAACGGATATTTCAATTTTTGCGTACCGCTCAACTTGTTACTGGGATTTTGCGAGGATTACAAACGCGTGGTGATCAACGCTCGTCACGAATTGATCTTGATACGATCGCGCAACGACAACAATTCCCTGGTGGGAAGTCTCGCGTTGGAGCCCACCATCAAAATACTCAAGATACAATGGCGAATGCCTCACGTGGTATTGAACGAGATCAACAAGCTGTCGATGCTGCGCGCCTTGGAAGACGGACGATATCTCAGTATGGGTTTCCGTTCGTGGGATCTGTACGAGTATCCCCTGTTGCAGAACACGACCAAGCACTCGTGGGCCATCAAGACCGCGACTCAGCTCGAGAAACCGCGATACGTCGTCTTCGCTCTGCAGACGGGTCGGAAGAACGTCATGTCCGCCGACATAAGCCGATTCGACGACTGCAACTTGACCAACGTAAAACTCTACCTGAACTCGGAAGTTTATCCGTACGACGACTTGAATTTGGACTTTGACAAACACCGATGGGCGATTCTGTACGATATGTACGCGCGTTTCTGCAAGAACTACTACGGATACGAATATCTCGAGCCGAGTCTCACCGTTTCGACTTTTCTGCGTAACGGCCCGTTTGTGATCATCGATTGCTCTCGCCAAAACGAATCCGTAAAAACCGCCACCGTGGACGTCAGAATAGAATTCGACTGCATGGAGAACGTACCGCCGAACACCTCCGCGTACTGTCTCATCATACACGACCGCGTGATTGAGTACAACCCGTTGACGAACGTGGTGCGCAAAATAGTCTGAGTGTTCGCGGGCAACGTCGACTCTCCGATATACAATTATTTAGGGAGGGGGAGTATAAAATCAGAGTGTCGCGAGACGGTTTGCAGAGTTGCGCGTCATTCCTCTCGATTGACGCATCGACGAGAGAGAGAGAGATAAAGAAATCTCGTCATGTCCAGTACCAACGTTCGTGGACCTGCAAGGATTCCTCGTTGGGATGAAATTTGTCGTGAAGGAGGTGGCGGTGCTGAGAAAAGGCTGCGTTCTGTCGCATCACATTTTCAAGTACCCCATGCCGTGGAATCTCCTCACAAAATCCGACAAATCGTGCGCTACCTGGTTGATCGCGAATCACCATGGATTACGATGGGAAGACGGAAACGTGCCGTACAGCACGGTGAAACGCCTGATTACATCGGCCGTGCTTGGTGTAGAAGAAGAGGATGACGAAGAGGATGACGACGAGATGCCGACTCTCGTGTACGTCAAGGGATGTCAGAAACGAGAATGGCTGGTGGATCTGCTGGAGAATTATGCGAGAAAAAACCTAATCGTCGAGACTCTGGATGCGCATTACGAAGATATCGAATCTTTGACTAAACTAGACGACACCAATACTATGCGATGCGGAAAACACGTCAAGAATTGCGCGTTACAAAATGTAATAAAATTATTTAACTGGTGGTCGCGCGCTACGCCAACGCCCCCACGACCATGAGATCGTGTCGATCATCGAGGAACTTCGCGAAGCCGGGCTTATTATATGTTAACGTGTAACGATGATCGCCGGAATTAAAAATAAATTATATGTATCTTTTTTATAACGTTGTTATTTCTTACTCACCCTCCCCTCTCCCATCATCGTCATCATAGTTAGAGTAGGCTTTACTTTCCTAGAAAAAAATGTTGTTTACGACGAACATGTTCCGACAGGTTCGACGCGTTATCGGGTCGATCATCGCCCGATGACGTCATTTCTTCCTTTGTTTTTTACGTACTGCGTAGATAGATTGTTTAGCGAATTTGTTTAGTCTACGCGATAACCCACCCCCTTTTTCCTAGAAAAAATTTGTTTACGGAACATGTCCCGACAGGTTCGATTATAAACATTAATTCCCCCTCCCGCTTTCCCCCACCACATTCATTACTTTCGGAATGCCGCGGTGTTGTCGCGTATACTCGATTAATTTTACATGATCAGTCTTGTCGCGATCGCTTGTACTGACGGTCACAACTTCTCGGAGTCGAGAGGAAAAAATGTTCTCCTTCGAAGGAAGCGCAAGCAGCAGCAGCAACAGCAACAATGGTGGAAAACGTGTGAATGCCGTGAATTATTACGTGCCGATTCACGACGTTGCAACTCAGTCGTGCGAGAACAGATGTAACAGGTAAGTTTCTTTTTAAAAAATAAAAAAAACATATAGAGTCTCTCCCAGTTTTTTATATCTTTGCAAATTGTATGACATACGAAAGGAAAAAAAACTAATTTCATTTCTTTTATACAGCATTTCGTTGGAGCGTCGCGCGATTCGCATACTCGGCAGACGATACGCGTTGACAGCTACAGAATATAAATACCTCGAAATTGGCATAAACGTGGGCCCACCGAGTTACGTGGAGATCGCCATTGGAGATCATCGAGGAAAGGAACTGCTGTTATCTCTCGAAACGTGGAAGGCACTCTACGAGCAACGACGCAACATTCATAATTTCCTTCGCAACGACTACATCAAAGATATCCACAGTTTTATTAACGTTGGACCGCTAACGGTGAGAGTTTGTACGTCGGTTAATAACGTCAAACTCATACGTCTCGAATCTGTAAACGTACGCTTGATGATGACCGAATCGACGTTGCGTCGTATGTTCGATCTCGATCGGTGCATCGATGCGAGATTCGATCGACTGATCAGAATACTTGCGGCAGTCGACGCAAAGTTTGCGCAGTTCTCCGATATCGCGTCCACTGTGACGGATCCCAAGGAAGCGTCGAATGTAATATACGCTAGCGATGCGTTCAATACAAATCAGCTCATCGATTGTGAGCTCGCAGCTTTAGTTTTTAGCACGTAAGATATATTATGTAATAAAAAGAACAGTTAAATAAACAGACTTACTTTCTTACAACTAAAACGAACGATGTAATTTCTTTGCGTCCATCCCTACCTAAATTTTATCATCGCTTCGATCATCGTCCCGGTGACGTCATTTTTTTCCTTTGTCTCGCGTACTGCGTCGTAAAAAATAGTGCAAAATTGTTTAGTCTACGCGAGATAACACCCCCTTTTCCCAGAAAAAATTTGTTTACGACGAACATGTTCCGACAGGTTCGACGCGTCATCGACAAAATGTCTTGCTCCTGCTTAGTGCGCTATCGAGTTAGTCTTACTGTTATGCGCCGCCTAGCGGCGTCGTTGCGAACGTACCCCGCGGCGCCTGAAAACGCGGACCCCCCGCGCGGACCCGCGGACCCGCGGCGCGAACGCGGATCACCCGCGCGGACCCGCGGACCCGCGGCGCGAACGCGGCGCGAACGCGGACCCCCCGCGGCGCGGACCCGCGGACCCGCGGCGCGACCGCGGCGCGAACGAGGGTGAGTCATCCCCCCCGGTGAGTCATCCCCGGTGAGTCATCCCCCCGGTGAGTCATCCCCCCGGTGAGTCATACACTTGGTATGCCAAGGTCACCCTCCCCCTCACCCCCCCTCTTCCCCGCGTAATCCGATACCCCCGTGTAACCCGATATCCTTGTGTAACCCGATATCCTTGAAATCCGATACCCCTGTGTAACCCGATACCCCGCACCCTCCCCCCCTCCCCCTCACCCCCCGCGTAATCCGATACCCCTGTGTAACCCGATACCCCGCCCCCTCCCCCTCCCCCTCACCCCCCCGCGTAATCCGATACCCCCCCCCCTCCCTCACCCCCCCTCGGAGCCCCCGAGTTGGAATCGGCCTATACCCTCTACTAGTGGTGCTCGCGCGGGGGTGCGGGGCAAGGGGATTTCGGCGTGGTGGGGGTATGACGGCGTGGTGAGGAGAGGGTGGCAGGGGGTGGTGGGAGGCAGGGGGGGGGGTGGTGGGTGGCAGGGGGTGGTGGGTGGTTGGGGTAAATTAAAAAAAAAATAAATAGATTAATAAATAGATAAATTAAATAAAAAATTAAATAGATTAATAAATAGATAAATAAAAAAAATAGAAAATTAAATAAATAAATAATGATAGTGCCGGAGGCCATTTTAGGTCTACCTTCCAAAATCAACAAAACCATATTTACGTGACTTAAACAATAGATTGTAGTTGAACGCAGAAAGAGGCTCCATCAAAAGGTTGCAAGGGTCCAAGGGTTTACTTGGGATCCACTAGGTCGAGAGTACTTTTTTTTTCTGGAGGGAAATCTTGCATTGGTACACTTCTATGACATCGAGAATTGCAATTACGGTTTTTTTTTTTAAGTTTTTCTGTTAATATTTTTTTCAATTTTTGTTGATTTTTTTGCTGAACGCAGACCTAGAAAATGGTCTTCGACACCATAATTATAAAGTTCACCTTTGTACTCATACCTGTGTGATGGTCCCCCTCGCCATCGAGATCCTCCCGCCCCACACCCCGCGCGAAGCACCACATATTTATGCTAATATTTAATTTTAGAAATTACATCATTTATTTAATCGTAAAAAAAAATCCGTTTATTTAACTCTTTTTACATAATATTTCATACTTCATACGCGACGACCCGGCATTAATAAAGCAGAAAGTTTCCAATCTGTTCGCGTAAAGATGTAAAACAAGTATACTTGGTGCGAAACACTATCGTGTCTCTTGACATAGTCAGACAAGACATTCCCCAGATATTAGATTCCAGATAGACACATGTGGATATTTTTCCTTCATCTGAGCAAAGAAATTGCTATTGTGATCATGCATTACATGAATCGCTCTCAGTTTAGGATGCTGCTCGAAAATTGTGGAACTAAATAATTGCCGCAAGTATACTTGTTTTACATCTTTACAAGCGTCAACTCGTTGATATCATCATGATGATCCACCAAATTGATTTCTTCCAAGCGTTGACAGGAAGAAAACAATCTATGGAACAAATGTCCATTGAGTGTACCATCGTTCCTGTAACAAAAACCACATACTATTACTACACTGTTAAAGGTTAGAGGATGAAATTTAAACTAATACCATGAGTTAGATTTATTTTGTTATTTTTAACTACCATGTGCGTCAAAATTTATTAGTTTGAAACAAAATAGGATTATTTTAACTCCATTGGTTTAGTCAAATTAACATTGTTTTAGTTAAATTAACTATATATTGAGTAGGAACAGTGGTGGCCTATGGAATAGTTAAAAATTACTCAAAATTGAGTTTAATTTAACCCTATGAATTTAACAGGGTACGGTTTAATCGCAAAGAAAAAAACAACCGTTCATGATGTTTGCAAGAGATGCGAAAACATACAAATTTCAATAATAAAGAATATGATAATATACATTAAAAATATATATAGCACAAACTTACATCCATAAAATACAGTTTTCGTAAATTTTTGCACTCACAGAGGTCATCAATATTTCGCGACAAAATAATATCTCCCGATATATCTAAAATTTCCAAGTCCTGGACACGAAATTCTTAACTGCATTGTAATTGCGTCTGCATCTAGATCTTCTGTTACACCGCCGGGGCAAAGTAAGACACGCATTCGTCGAGTTTTTGCAGTATTTTACAAACAGGTTTAGCCGTTCTAAATGTCATTCTAAGGTCTAAATGTTCTAGACCTTTTATGTTGCGGATGTTCGAAAGACCTTTATCCGTTAATGCGCCTCGATATGCAGCGAGATCCAATACTAAAAATAATATGTACGTATATATATATATATATATATATATATATATACGTATAATCATTTTAGAAAAGTCAAGGTGACATCATTTCATATATCCAAGAGGATAATAATGTGACTTTTTCGTGACGGCGTCGTGACCTTTCAGTGACTTTTATCAATTTAGTGCAAAAGGCTTTGGTCCATTCTGAACTCTCTTTTATCGACAAAAGTGCATTAAATATGGCTTCTCAGGTGATCTCCAAGTCACTTGTAGAGGCACTTTTATCGATAAAAGTGAGTTCAGAATATGCACCTTTGTATCACAGTCAAGCCCATCGCACATGAAATTGCATAGGCTGCATATGCATAGCATAATACCGCTAAACCAAAGAGTAACCAACATAAAGACGCCATATTGATTTACATAAGATGCTTATTGGTCCAACGGTCTCATGCTATGCATATGCAGCCTATGCAATTTCATGTGCGATGGGTTTAATACTTTTCTATAAGGATTTAATAAATTAATTAGTAAATTATTATTTCAAAAATGCAGTTTTTTATTTAATATAGAAATGTGTGAGATTAATAATATATTTTTATATAATATATAATCAAAAAATAGAAACTGCTCTGAGTAGTTAACAAAAAAAATATTATATAAAAGTAAACATTTCTGATTAAAGAAACGTATTGAATTCTTTTCTTCACTTCGACTGTCCTCAGAATATTTTAAATTGAAATGCCCAACGTCTATAACATAACCTCGTAACAAATATTTTCATGTGACTAAAGCTGCATTCCGAATTCACTGCCAGTACTGAAACGTGAACTGTAGTACATAACCTATAGAACAGTCACAACTTTTCGGAATAAATATCTACTTACTATGAATAGCAAACAAAAGTTTTGTCCTTGAAACAATATTTTAATTTTTCCCAGCACGAAATTGTAACTTCGATACACTGTTCGATACACGCCGTGCCGTTGTGCTGGAGTGAGAGAGATACAAGAACGCAACCCAAGAGCGCAAAAATAGTGCGCACACGCTGCAAAATGTTCGACATCACAAAAAGTCATATTCTTATCATGATGGTGTCATTTTTATTAAAAAAAGATTTTATGTGCGTATACTATAAAGTTTAAGTACTAATGTGTAATTATGAATATCGGAAACAATCTAAAGTGTAAATTATTGCAAAACATTTAAAATAACATATTAAATTTCAAAATCATAATTTAATTAATTTTTCGTCATGATCAAAAAATGACTGCTTGCAATCATTTTTTCGTCATTTTGACGTCATTTTGACTTTTTCTTAACTTTCTGTTCTCCTTGGGTAGGCAATAGAAATAGCGATAGCGACAGCGACAAGGTTGCCGACAAAGCTTTTCCTTTGTCGGCAACCTTGTCGCTGTCGCTATCGCTATCGCTATTGCCTATTGTGCAAGGGGCTTAATGCTTTCAGGAATAGGCCAGCCATTTTGGCTTTGTGACGTCACGGTTACGTCACGACTGAAAATCCCAATATAACGAGGGATGCGTCAAGCCGCAGTAGTATTTGAGTTGTCCTTAGGTGTGACGTACATACCTCCCAGGTAGCACAACGTCGTCAGTTAGACGTCTTTTTTACGTACGTATTCGTCAGAGCGTACGTCAAACTGACAGTCAGTATGACGTCTAAATGACCCTATATTGACGGCCATTTGTCACAGCATAAATGACGTCATCGAATGACGTCAAATTTACATCAGTATATGACGTCATAATGGTTTACAGAATTGCCTTACAAAATGACGTCAAATTTACATCAGTATATGACGTCATAATGGTTTATAGAATTGCCTTACAAATTGACGTCAATATTAGTCATTTAAAAGTATATGTACATATATATGTATACCTATTGCTTGTAGAGAGACAAAAAATAAGGAAAGTATATTTATTGTATATATATATTTATTATATGTATGTTTTACAATATTTAAATATGCTTTACAATACTTAAACTTTCAAATGATAACAAAAATACTGAATATAATCTATAATACTGACTGTACCACATGTAAACATCAGTAACGCAAATATATTTTTATTTATAGCACGTTTATTACTTACAGTCTTTAATGAAAAAAAAATGCAATTTTTGTCTTAAATTTAATTTAAAAACTGAGCCTAAAATTATGTTTTTATTAATTCAAGTGTTACATATGTAAAACACATATGTGTATATTCAAGTGTTTTACGTGAAAGCATAATTTCACTGGTATACGTATATATACCATTTGAATTAATAAAAATATAATTTTAAGCTCACTTATCTTAACTGTTTTTCAACTGTATACATGTTGTTTCTTTAAAACAGTTTTTTTTAAATAAAAATATTTAACTCAAAATGTTACTCTTAACGTTTTGCTCTAAATTTTTTAAACATATGTGAATGTAATTAGAAAATAAACCCAACAATCATCAGAGGGAACTACAATGCTCTTTGCAAGTATATGAAAATATCATTTCAGACTATTACTAAATTTTTCACAACATTAATGTAGTAATTCTTTTGAATCTAAAAAAATGCTTATACAGAGAATTATTGACTCAATCGCATATAAACGGCAACAAAAATAGATTTTCATCGATCAAAAAACCAAATGTAACTTCTGTCTTAAGCTTAATTTAAGGTAAGCCTAAAATTATGTTTTTATTAATTCAAGTGCTCTATGTAAAACACACATATGTGTATATTCAAGTGTTATTTATGAAAACGTAATTTCACTGGTATATATACTACTTGAATTAATGAAAACATAATTTTACGCTCACTTACCTTAACTGTTTTTTAACTGTATACGTTTTTTTAAAACAAAGTTTTTAAAATAAAAGTTTATAATTATTTTACTCTAATATTTTGCTCTAAATGTTCGCTCGTTTCACCATATATATTTTTTTAACACGTATGAATAATAGGAAAAGAAACCCAACCATCATCAGAAGGAAACACAATGCACTTTGCAAGTATATCGTGAAAAGACCATATTTCAAACTCGTCACTTAAATTTTTCGCAACATAAATATTTAACTCTTTCGAATCTAGGGGATACTTGTACAGAGAATCATAGGATGTGAAGTATTTTCCAACAATAAATGTTTCTTGTTGGCTTATGACAATATTTTGAACTTGAACGAGTATATTGTTTCTCATTAAACAATACGAATTTGCACTTGAATGAAAATGTGTGGAAATAGTAAAATCTCCATGTTTAAATTTTTTAAATTGCTTACAGGAAACGCTTTTAAGTATTTCTGGCAACGGACCCAAATTATGTTCTACAGCATGAACAGACTGTTCTTCCATAGATCAAATCTACCATAGTAGGTAAATTATTCTGTAATGCATTCATTTCGTGTAGTCTACGACCAACTTGTTGCAAGGGATAATTAGGAGATTTTATTAAATTTTTGATCTGACCAAGATAATTTTCGAATGGGAAACATGAAAATGCATCTAGTGGCCCATAAATCTGCACATCATCAGCTAAATGACATAATATGTGTACATTATAGATTAAGAATTTTACGCCGTATAATTGCTCACAATGTTTAATAAATATATTCAACAGTTCTTGTGGGAATGCACAACTAAATTTTGATATAAGTTTTGCAGATATTAAAATTGATATCGCAGTATGAAAAAGTAAATAATTCTCATAAACGGCTTCATCGACTATATTTTTGAGGACAAAAGGTCCCAAATATAATAAAAACGTACGAAACTCGGTTGCCTTCCATCTTGGAAGCTCATTAAGTGTTCTGGGTTTCCTGTTGAATTCTAACGGCATATATGGTTTTAAGGACTCCAAGAGCTCTGATAAAATATTTACTTTACGACCGGATAATCTTGTTGTCAACGTACCACTTATCCAAAAATTTAATAGCTTTCGCATTACTCCTAAGCAACAAGCATGCATATAGTCAATTGGGAAAATAGTGACCATTCCGATTTTTAATTTAAGTAAAGGAGAGAACCCAGTATGATGATCCTCATCTTGTTGATTAATAAAAGAAATATTTGTTCTTTTCGGTGCAGATGTACCTCTAAACACAACTCGACTTTCTATATACTGTCCTGATATCACACATTTTTCACAACATGAATAGCCAGTGTGGGATTTTATACACTTTATAAATGCTCTGGCAGGAGCATCGCACACAAAGCTATGGATAGCAATGTGATATCTTTTGTTATTAAGTTCAAAACCTTCTTGCAACAAATGTAGAAGTTCGTCAACAAAATCTTCCAGAAATAATTCCAGAGACTGTGGTTTAGACCTACCGCAAAATATACCAATAGCAAAGGGATTACTTTTAAAATTTTTTACTAGTCCTAAAATCGGCCAGAGTTGTAAACTTGAACTATTGAATAAAGGAAGTCCATCGATGTTAAAACTGATATCTAACTTATTTCCAAAATTTGCTGGTATGTGCGATATAACAGATTTTAAAACATTTTCCAGACCGAAATAACAAAATTCCCCGTTACTGAGCTGTTTTTTTTTAATGTCTCTTGGGGTTTCTAATAACGTTCTGGAGTCTAAAGGCAATTCATGATGAAAAACGTTTAGTACGTGTAATAAAGCAGTAATTGCAGAATGTGTAACATTAAAATTAAGAGCCCACTGCCTTAAGGTTGAGTTTAAACATGGCTGCGAAATTGTACTATTTAAATTTATATTTAAATTAGACGAAACTAAAATGTTGTCAGACGTTAGCGATAAACTTGTTTGTTCATCAAGATTACTGGACACATTATTTTCTAGTGCATCATTAATATAGTTATTTTCATGTTCTCTATTAAGTAAAATATTTTCATGTAATATGTTAGACACGTTATTTTCAAGTGCATCATCGTTATTTTTATAAACACTATTAAGTGAAATATCTTTATGTGTTATGTTGGGTTCCTTAATACAAGTTTGAAAAGTTTTACGAACAGTTAGAGCAATTCTACGATAAAACTGTCGTTTACCTACAACAGGTTTCAACTTATACTTAATTTTGTCCGGCATTTTCTCTTGGTTTCTTCATACGATCTTGAGCATGCTTTAACCAAACCTTGATTGCATCTTCTACTTCTTTATCAGTTGCATTGTTAATCCCTGTCTTGACTGCACCTAAAAAATACCAAGTTTACCTTAAAATTTAAGCCATATACAGTAAATTGCATTAAATTAAAGAAAAATGAAGCAAAGATTATTTAAACATACAAAAAAAACAAATAAATACTTACCCACAATTAAATTTTTCAGGGATAAATCTGAGAAGGCTCTTTTCTGCGAACGTTTGCCGTAAAAATTAAATTTTATAGCCACAGTATCAGCCAAAATATATTTTAAAATCCTGTTTGTTTTGTTTGGTACATGATTCCCACCCAGACTAGACAAGTATGCCGACTGAAAAAAAATCACATTACCTACATGCTATAGTAATCAAATACCATTGCATATACATACCAAAGCTATACTATCATTATTATTTGTTTTCAAGTAAACGTCTAACTGATCTACTTCTTCAACTGTGTTCAATGGAAATGTAAATGGTATATCAGGCAATGCATTGTTTAGATTTGTTATATTTTGCCTGTTAATCCACCGCAGTATTTCATTGTTCTGTTCCTTGACAGTAGCTACCAGGGAAACGAGTTTTTCTGAAAAATATTTTATTATAAAAACTGTTGACATTCTATACTTACTATCTTTTACAAACCAAAGTTATCCGTTGTATGGGTAATTTGGCGATGTGGAATCGTCGAAATGTTATTAATTACAGAACTTTGCAGGACTTGCATTTGCTACACTGGGTCTTATATTTCCACTTGTATTGAGAGTACTATTCGGCAAAGGTGAATGAGAACTAAGTCAAAGTAAAATCTGAAAATAAATGTAACATAAAAATTTGTTGTTTTTTTTTCAGGATAATATAAAGCAATAGAAACAAACATTTCAACATGTAAAAAAAGGAAATACCTTTCTCTAAATTTTTACAAGCGTTAAAATTTAAATTTGTTCGTTTTGGCTAGAGGTGGTTTTGGTAACCAGTGTCTCTCGTTGTTCCTCCAATTCATCATCTGACGATGAAGATATTCTTACAGATGTTCTTTTCCGTTTCTTACGTACACCTTCGTTTTCTTCTTCACTCTCCAAATTTGATATAACTTGTGATAGTTTCAGTTTCTCTCTCGTTTTTAAAAGATCATCTGAAATTTAGAGAAAATGTAGAATAAATAAATAAATATGGAAAACTTAACTTACCACTTATGTAAAAAATACGCGTAATGCCGTGCAGTGTCCATTTCTCGGTATCAACTGGCTCCCCTGTTTTCAAAGCCTTGTCAAATTTTTTTTGTTCCTTATAAGGAGGCCAAAAAACTTCCCCTTTTAAAGGTGTGAGCCACGCACTGTTAACAGCAGCTACACCGCCACCATGTTTTTCATCAAATTCTACAACAGCATAAGCCATACTTATTTTTTTATTATTTTGCCTGTAAAAACAAAGCATAGGCTATATACATTTATGTAAAAGATTAGGTATTTTAATAAACTCACCTGTGAGCTTTAATATCTGTCAAAATTCAAATGTTGATATGACAAATATTTACACTAGTGTTCTTTGACATTAACAAACATAGATGACAGGTAAACAATTTCTAAAGATATTGCTTCAATATCACACTTTTGTGTGTGCGTGTATGTCTGTATACTGTACTGAAAGCTACGCTTGGAGCACCAACAAATATCACCAATGTGGCAATATTATAATAATAAAATCCTGCAAATTATTTAGAAACAAATTATTTATACACTAATCAGTTATATGTGGACACAATACGAAAGAATGCGTACATACTCGTCAGTTACAATATCAAAATGTGCGGTTAATAAGGAACAAATCCTTAATAACAATTGATGAAGAACTTAATCTTATCAACTGTATATTTCACATGTAGAAAAAATAGGTAAGCTTGAAAAAGAAGTGTACTATATTTTACAACTTGGAATAATCGGGTACCCGCCCGCTCGCCCATTACTCGTTGTGTATACGGAACCGGTCCAGTAGCGCGATTCTGTAACTCGTTATGCAGTATCGTTATCTTTATGTTGTCTTTGTCCAGCTTTTTTACCATAGTATACCTGCGCAACAACAACATAACCATAACGATACTGCATAACGAGTTACAAAATCGCGGCTCAGAGGCGGGATTCTGTAATTCCTTAACGACAGTTTCGGCATCGTTGGGCAGCTCTTTTACCATATATAATACCTGCGCAACGATACCGAAACTGTCGTTAAGGAGTTAGGGGAATCCTGCTACCATCCGTATACAACGGGTAACGGGCGAGCGGGCAGCGGGTACCCGGTTCTTTTTCCGAGCTCTACTACATTTATCAAAGCTTTTTGCTAATATATTATTTTCTCTTTATTTTATGTACTTACAAGAGGTACACCCCGTACATCAAACTACATTAAAAACTTTAGTCGGCATCAGAATCACATCACTTACTGCACACGTTACACTTCTCCGGTTCTCCCGCTATTGCACTGTTAAGATACGTTAGATAGGAGCGTCAGCGTCAGAAACGCGCGCAGTACCCTTACACTGCGTATGCGCGTCGCGTTCGCGCTCGATTCAAATGTACACTGAGCGACATCGATGGAGTTCTCCCTGATATGCGTCTATGGCTGCGTTCGAGGAGCGCGCTATTAGCGCTATTGAATCATTCTGTCTTTATCGCTCATCAGGTGTAAAACAAGGATAGAATAAGCAAATAGCACTAATAGCGCGCTCCCCGAATCCAGCCTATGATGACCGTTTGTTACGTACGGCATGGTGGGCGTATGGTAGAACTCCGTCAATACCGATATGTATAAATACTTCCATGCGCTTTGATAATTCGCAAATGCAGCAATTAAAGAGAAATAAGAAAAGAATATACCTTTCTAACAAATTTTAAAAAAAGTAAAGTAATAACTATT